>JAUEJL010054613.1:0-19966 GCA_032274825.1 Drosophyllum lusitanicum
CCGTGTAAGCTATAGACTCAGCCAACTGTGTTTCCTCACAAGCACTGTTTTGACCACAATTTTGACCCAAAGTCGATTTAAACATGTTAGGAGTGTTTTCCTACACCCCATACAGTAAGGAAACATAATCTAAACAATAGAAAACACTTCTAACATGATTCACCATTGAATCATCTAAAATAAACCCATAAAACTTTCAAGAAAATGGTTAAAGATCTTACCTCAAGCTTGTCTAGATGCTAGGATCAGATGCTACCACTTGTTTCTACTGTCCTTGATCAAAAGTTAAGAAGAGAAATGGTTTTTCAATGAGTGTACGTGTGCACAAATTAGATGTTTGACTAGCTTAAGTCAAAGCTAGCTATATATATATATATATATATATATATATATACATATCTTTGAGAAAATGACATAAATAGTCCCTCAACTTAAAAATCTTTCTTTTTGACTACTTTAACCCCTCAAGTTTCTAAACACCTCCTAATCTTAATTAGGCAATCCACTAAAACTGTAATACTTGATTATTTTATTAAATCACGAAATTTCGAACTTCGGGTCTTACAACTCTCCCTCCCTTAAAATGGATTTCGTCCTCGAAATCAGCTACTGAGTGTTCTAGATAACTACACGTCATCTCTTTCTTAGATTTCTCAGTTCAATTCAACCACCTTTCGTTTTTCCACTGGACTTTAACTAGTCAAATTTGATATCACCAATACTCATATTTCCAATAGTATAAATACATTTGCAGACTCTTCTGCTAAACACTTTTGAGATATAATTATGACAATTATTCAGGTAACTTCTAGTCTATACATAATCTTTTCCACATGGACAATAATTCCAAATGGCCTAATAAATCGGACCTAGTTTCCCCCCGTTCTGAATCTAATCTTGCCCTTCTATGGTGACATATTAATAAAACATAGCTTTCCACCTGACACTCAAACGGTGATATTCGATTATTGGTGTAACTCTCTTATCTATTTTGGGCTATTATCAATATGTTTCTTATTTGTTAAATTGTTCTGTCATTCACTGCACCATCTCATTGCTACTCGATTCTTTCTGGCTCTGAGGTCCGACCTCTCTTACCATATAACATGCCGTACGGAGGCATCCCGATACTGGAATAATAACCGGTATAGTATAAAAATTTTTTGTTAATGGTAGATGGAAACTCCAATTTCCTCCAAAATTTATAACACACGCATGCGCCACTTACTTTCAATTGTTTGAATTGTTCTCTCACTTTAGTCATATAATAAAACATGTTTCTCATCTCTTCATGAAATTCTTTTCAAAATTTGAAATAAATCGGTCATCTTTATCTGGCATAATGAAAACTGGGATACTAATAAAAACAATTTCTTTACATAAACATCAACTAACGTTTGGAGAAATAATTTTTTTTTAATGGAAATGAAATGCATATTTTAAATAGACTGCTTATAACCACTCATATCATTTTATAATCCAACCAGGTTGAAACTTCTCATATGTTTTGATATTCATCATTCACTTTCAAACCTTTACAACACTTTTTCCACATACATGGTTACATCTGACTTCATAAGTTGTAACGCCCCAATTTTTCACTTTTAAGTCTTTATACATCTTAGTTGCTTCTGATGATTAAAGAATTTAATTCTGTGTATTCTGCTCAAAAGCTTTGTCTAGCTTTCCCATAGATAAATGCTTGTATTTAATTATAATGATTTAATAAATCATAACTATTCTTGATAGGGTTGATCGTATGTTCCTTGATCCGCTTTTGCTGTGGTCCTCATCCTTACTGTTTCAATTGTGTATTTCTTACTATATTAATTAAGGGTATGGTTTCGATCTTCTTTAAAGATTCATTTCTGGTTATTACTATCACAATTATTTCAATTCAACTCTACTGAGTAGGAATTACGTTTATAGATTCCAAAAAAATACATATTATCAAGAAGAATCATTCGTTAACTATTCCCGCTCTCTTTCGAGCAATATTTTACTTGCATGTTAATAATCGATAAAACACTAATTGTGTTCAATTATCTGTCAGGTCAACACTTGACCTTCTATCCAAATTTATGTACTCCACCTCATACATAGGCCAAGGTCCACAAGTTTAAAATTTCAAAACCACTTCCATTCCGTCCTTTTTGTATTATTGAATCATTTTCTGATAATCAACACGTACGTGACTCATCATTATACCTTACTTCGATTAGTATGGTTAATTTATCAACATTTTATCCATTACTCACTCAAATTTTATCTGTAATAATATAGTCACTGTCACTACCACATCTTTATTTAACCAGAGATAATAATCTCTTTCATTTAATCTTTATTCGTTTTACCAATCATTCAACGTTACTTATTGTGGTTTTAAATTTCCATTCAAACTCAAATTTGTGTAACTCATTTGATTAATAATGAGATTCTTATCAATACTCATTTCTACCACGATCTCGATGGTTTATGTGAATTATTTTAATATAAATAATCATTTTGAATCTTTTCACACTACTCTCCCCCACTTGGGGTCAACTCATAGTATAGATACAAAATACTAGTCATCCGTAATTTAACCTTTAATACAAGGTCTTTCTTAATTCCGCCTCCTTCAAGATTACATTTTACACAAGAAAAGTACATACAAATTCTATATAAACTACCTATACTAAAGAAAGAACCTTCCACTATATCCGTTTATTTATTTAACATCTCAACTAACAGATATTTTAACTAGTTAGGACATTCAGAAGATTCATGCCCGTACCAAGCACAATCATAACAAAACTTTCCTAAGGATAAGTCATCCTTATAATTATGTCCTACTTCTCCACACGTATAATAACCTTTGGTTTTATATTTACATTGTCCGGCATGATTCTTACCACAAATTCCACACCCTGTTCTTCCCTGGAATCCCTCAGCCTTCGCCTCTACCTTTTCCTCTTTCATTTCATTCATCATTTCATCCTTTAGTATATGGAATTCTTCTCGAACTGCACTTCTTATTTCATTTTTTATTTCCATCATAATAGGTGGCATAACTGTCCTAACACATTTACCAAACTCATTTGCAATGACACTCCTGAGATGTCTAGTAGATATGGCTCCACGTCTTTCCCCATAAAAGGAAAAACTTCACCTATAGACACTCCTGAGGTGTCTAGTAGATATGGCTTCACGTATCGGCAATAGTTCACCGACTATCTTCCTGTTTCCGGCCAAAACTCGGTCAAATCTCAATATTAATCGGTTCTAACACTACAAGGGTGTTTTCCTATACCCCAAAACAACTATTAACATCAAAATAACAACAAGAACAATCCTTGATCCTTAAATCACCATTTTGAATCATTTGACCCATAAAACTTAAAAACCAATCAAACAATTCATACCTTAAGCTTGTAGGATTGCTATGATGATGCTAAGCTACTTGAAATCTGTACTTCTTGATCAAAATATAGGAAGAAGATTGACAACATAAGCTTGTATGTATGAATGTGTGTGTCTGTGAATGGGTCAAGATAAGAACTAATATGGCATACAAATCCATATCTATCAAGGAATGACAGCTGGGTCCCTAGAGTTATTCATCTTTTATTTTGATAATCCAAACCCCTCTAGTTTATAAATAGCTCCTAATCTCAACTATGGAAAATTCCCTCTAGTTTAAAATAGAACACTTATTTAATTTATTAAATTAGGGAATTTTCATACATTGGGTATTACAGTAGGTCCGCTATACAAACAATTCATCTTATTAGAAGCCTCATGGACAAGTTTAGGGAAAGACAACGAGACTTATGCATGGCTTTCATTAGCCTAGAAAAGGCATACGATAGTGTTCCGAGGGAGTTAAATTGGAAGACCGTGTATGATAGATAGATTCGGAGAGTTTTATTAAGGCGATAAGAGATATTTATGAAGGTGCGTTGACCAACGTTCAGACATCTATAGGCGACACAACATGCTTCCTAGTAGATAGAGGGATTCATTGGGGATCAGCGCTTAGCCCGTACCTTTTTGTAGTGATTCTTGATGAGATTTTACGTGAGATCCAAGGGTGTCATGGCGCATGATCTTTGTTGATGACATAGTGTTAGTCGCGGAGACTCCAGGAGAGATGAATACCAGGTTAGAACACTAGAGTTTAAAGGATAGAGGACTTCGAATTAGCCTTGAGAAGACAAAATATCTTATGTGTGAGTTTAGCTAGGAAAGAAGCGGTGAGAGAGAAGAAGCTTACATTGGATATTGGGTCTTGCACCCTAAAGAGTTTTTTAGGTATTTGGGCGTCATCATCTTACATAGGATAGGGAGGATTGATGAAGATGTGATGAGTTTGTGACTCACCGTATAAAGGCGGGTTGAATGAAGTGGAGAGCATCTCGATGTATGACAAGAGAGTTCTGTTGAAGTTGATGAGAAAACAAAGTAGTAGTCAGACCAGCTTTGTTCTATGGGAGGGAGTGTTGGCAGCTGTAGAAGGCCTAGGAGATAAGGATGGATGGGGTAGAAATGAGGATATTAGTATGGACTTGTGGTAAAACCTTGATGACTATGATCCCTAACGGAGCCTTTAGAGATGAACTAGCAGTTGCGCCTATAAGAGCCAAATTGAGATAAAGAAGACTACGTTAGTTTGGCCACGGTTTTTAAATGGACCTTTCCCTATATATGTATGTATAACAATAATAATAATAGTAGTAGTAGTAGAGTATAGGTATATAACTATATATATTTAAATAAGTATATTTAAACCTTTGCTACACTTGAAAATTCAGCTTGCAAGTTTCAATCCATAGAATTATAAAACCTTAAAGCTCACTTGGATGATATTTCTACACAACTTTTACATTTACTTTTACTTTTGATTAGTGAAATATCTTTTAGAAGATGAAGTCGATCACAATAATTATACATATTTAATTTATTTTTCTGAAATATTGTGACTTTCTATAAGATTAAAAACAAATACTAAAAGATATCATACATATTTTTCGATTTTTAAATACAAAACGTCATACTAATGAGTCGTCAAATATTGTTACATGACCTGTCTTTTTTTTGGGTAATTTTATATATCCCCTTCATTATCTATATAGCCCCCCTTAATTTGACATATGTGAGTGATAAAACAATATTAAAAATATAAAATTCTTGATTTGATATGTAAGTTGCAAGGAGAGGAGACTATATAGTAGCACCCTTTTTTTTTCTTCATCTTTGCACCACATGAAGCAGTGAAGCACGTGGAGTAGGTGCAATGAATAATGTGACAAGTCTAATTGTTTTAATGATTCGGATGAAGACAACGACACCGATTTGACGCATCTCAATATTTATAACATTTAAAAGAAGAAATTTGATAAAAACGAGATATTTATACCCAACTTGTTACATTATAATTAAAGAATAAATAGATATTATGTTCGTAAGTATCGTATTTGATCTTATCTTTTAGTTCACGCATGACAAGAAAGACGAGACGAAAGACGGACATATATATCACATGGAAGAATGATATAACGCTAACGTAACATTGGGTAAGGAAAAGGAAAAAGAAAGGTATAACCCATGGCCTTAGAGTATTTATACTGGACTATCTGCTATAAAAGTGGTCTATTTTGTATCCACAACACTTAGTTATGCATACATTAGGAGTGATGATTTTTACATAACCTTTTACCATACACAACAAAAAGTGGTTGTTTGGACCATTATACACTTGAATTTTGTGAATACGAATAATAGGTAGTGGTTTGATAAGGGTATAAATGTTTTAATTGTTGTGTATGGTAAAAAATTGTAAACAAATCATCACTCTTAGACAAAACTAACTGGGATTATAATTTTCATTAAAATCAAATAACAAAAGTAAAAATAAGAATTTTCTGAAATAATAGAAACTTTACTCAAGATAACCTTTATAATAACAGGAAAAAAAATCAAGATTAATTTTGCCGTTCATATTTAAAAAATAAAAAATAAAAACTGAAGAAAAAGTGAGTTACAATTTCCATTGGAACAATCTGAGTTACAACATCACGTTATACACACCATAAGAAATATGGGGTGACAGTTATCTTCCGATATCAAATTCTACAAGAAACTAAAGAAAAACTACACCAATAGAGTACATTTTTTCATGTTTACCCAATAACTGTTGCACTAGTATTTGCATCTACAAGATGAAGACGATACCAATTAAGCTGGAAGGTGTATTGAGAGGTCGTCCAAGTGATCACAACCAATGATGCTCAATCCATGCTCGTTAGCCAAATGCAACACGCAAATAAAACACAAGTGCGGGGAGATGATACCAATCGGTGCAGCAGCCAGTTTCTTCTTGTCGGCAGGGAAAGATTGCAATATTTGCTTAAAAGACAATGTGTTTGTTTCCTGAAAAATCCATACATGAACCCATTATGACCAGAACTCATCTAGTACTGTATTTATAAGGGCCTGTTTTGACCCGTCACCTAACCCAACCTGACCCGCCCGTTTTTACATGCTTACCTGAAAGCATCATATGTGCCCATTTCAAAGTAAATAAAATAAAGCACGTTACTGGAATAAACGAATTAAAAAAGATGACATTATTGTAAACCATCTTATTTCATAATGTTCTCTTTATTTATTCAACAAACACTGACTTTAGTTTATAAGCTATGGAATGAATAAGTATGATATTTCTAGCGTTTTCAAAGGGTAAATATGATATTAAAAGAAAACAGAAATGGAAATCCAGGAAATCCTACTTTGCATGGATAGAAAAAAGAGATTACATGTGTTTCTTGCATAGATGACCAAAGAGTCTCTTTGAGCGCCTGAACATCAACTTGTTTTGATGTTCTGTCATACTCAACTTCAATCTTATTTACCTGTTTTACATAAAAATCAAAAGCAGATGTTTAGATCGACCAGTTTCTTTTATATCATAAACTACTAATAAAAACTAAATGGTAACAGATATTAAGAGATGTATACATAGGCCACTGGAGTATTCAAAAGATTACACTACAGCAGAAAGTATCAATGTCGTTTTCTTCTTTCTTTCCTTTTCTTATACCAATTCAGTCTAAAAACTTGCTGAAAGACGGACGAAATTTTTCAGAAAGACATAAAAACCCTTGATGATGAGGTGAAATTCTGAAAACATATGGTTTTCAGTCATTTCCACATTTCCACTTAAACACATATTACTCTATGTTAGGGGCATTGTCGTCATTTTATTATGAATATGTTATCTCGAGTTATATTATTATGAATATTATAAATATATCACACTGATGACATTATAAGAACAAACCTGACGAGGCTGAGAGACGAGCGTGGTAGAGTCCTCAAAATCACTATAAGCATTTCCATCATCGAATTGGCCAATACATTCATCATCCCAACTTCTAGATGTTTCATTATTACCTTCTCCTTCTTCACCAGTTTCATCTGAATATGAAATGCAAAATTTCACCATCATCTAACCAACACAAGTTACTAGACAAAAAACATGCAAGCAACACAAGACTTGAGATTTAAGAACAACTTCGTAGGAAAATTTTTCAACCAATCTCACTAAAATACACATTATGAACATTTGTCCTTTTAAGAGATATCCTTGTTTTAAATGGACTGCAAAGATTCGATTCAAGAAATTAACTTACCCGAATACCTCCTTCCTCTCTTCCCAAGACACTACACAAAATAATAAGTTAATAACAAGAAGAACCTTTAAAGAATCACGGTTTATTACATTAGATAAGTTTTTTAAATAACAGCGGAACAGCCTTTAAAAGATTGTAACCTTACCATAACATTTGGAAGAAAAAATAGCTTGACAAGATCCTCTGGTTGATAATGGCAATCTTCTGGAAGTGTTGTGTTGCAGGGTTCCTTGTTTGCGGGCAACAAAAGCGTTTTTGGGTTTTTTGGTGGAGCAAAGATACAACTCATATCACTATTCAAATCCAAAGCTTTAGTAAATTCTATATCGGGTTCAGCTTGTTTTTTATTCCTTTGTTTTTTAGGCATTAATGATGATTCGTTTTCCTTCACATGATCTTCTGTACCTGCAGAAACTGAACATTTGAAGACAAGAAAACAAAATCAAATCTTGAAAAATGAAGCAAAGTGAAGGTGACAAATTGACAATCATATGACCCGTTTACTTATGAGCGAGTCAATTTCGGTTGTAGGTTATCTCAATTCTCAACCGATTCATATTTTTTTTAAAAATAGCAAAAAGAGGAATGAATCTTACAGGCGAAACAAGTTAAAAGTTTGTAAACCATAATTAACGCGTTATTTATCTATAAAAACTTTCAAAGTAAAGTAAAAAAGCATTTGCAGGTCGGCCTAGCCCTGTCTCTTTCAACCTGTTTCATAAAATGACCTGCTTTCACACATTACCAAACCTGCCTGTCTTGCCACCTCGCAAAGAATTAAATAAAGTAGTTTTTGTTCTGCCCATGAAAGCTACCTTCAGACTTTTTATACTTCCAATGATCAGGGCCTGCCCAGGCATTTTGTTTTCCGGTTAATCCAAGACTTAGAAATAGGAAGCTGTCGACTGTCGCTGATCTGCCATCCACATCACCATCATGAGAAGCATAAGGCTCATTTTCCTGCAATTTCAACCAATTTGATCATGAACAGGTCGATTAGAGTTATGTTTTACCTCTAGTAGGTCAAACAAGTCAAAAGCCACCTCAAGTGTGTAGGTCATATTTGACACACCAAGTATTTATAAAAAAGCAAACAAAAAGTGTTTCAGGGTCACCCAATCCCTGCACCAAACATTATAAGTTTTCACCGGAACCCGTTCCAACCCATTAGAAAACTCGCTCATTTTGCCTAGTGTAGGTGGAAATGTGGAATAACCAAGAACCTCGTGATGATCCGGAACAAAAAGATCCTCCTGTCCTTCATAGGTGGCCTCGTCATTCAGACTTGTTTGGTTGTCATTAAAAGTTTCCCAGGCTACTGAGGTATCATGTGCACCATCATCAAAGTCGTTCTCATCGTAATCTGGTTCTACAGACTTTTGGGAAGAAGAAAAGGTATCTGCTGGTCTTCTATTATCTTCTCCAAACAGATTGACTATATCCTTGAGTGCTGGTGATATTTCAAGTTTTTTTGAGAAGTTTGATACCATTTGTTCGATACAGTCTACATATGGAAACAAGAAAATCATAAGTTCAGAAAAGTGCACCTCACAACTTCGACCCGTTTACTTATGAACAAGTCAAATGTCAGAGGGATCAAAGTTGACCAAATGACCAACCAGATTTTTGCTTAAAATTCATAATCATAGTCGAGACGCTAATTATTTGCAGAATATGTAAGAGGTTTGGCCGAAACATTTTTCACATCAACTCATACAAAAAGAAGTGACCGTTTTGACACCCAGTTACAAACAAGACACCTGACCCACCCATTTTTTGCCGCCTGTAGGTGGAAGAAACAAACCTCTGGCATGAGATATATCGATGGTATTTACTTTATCATGGTCAGTTGAGCATGAGATGCACTTCCCGGGTACTTCAAGTGAATCAAAAACCATTCGGCATCCACCATAGACTCCAAGGTTATTCAGCAACAGACCTTTTGATCCACCTTCATCAAACTGGGCAGTTGTCTGATGATACAAAGGATCAACAGCGAATGCAACTAGAAAAATAAGAAATTAGTTCAATATTTTCGGTAAAATGTTAAAATTGTAGAGCAAAATATGTATAGTTCACATGCATCCTTACCATCAAACTTCTTCACGTTAAGAGCCTCAAAGGATGACTCCAATGTTGTTAAAGGAGATAACTGCACAATGATATCATATACTAATTCATTAGACACTAATTCAACTCCACCAAAATGAGAAATGCAGAAATTGGTATAATGAAAAAACCTTGTATTCCTTCTCCTTTTTTGATGTGGCTTCTCCTTGCATGTTAACATCCTCTACAACGGTATCTGTTTTAACACCACAAAATAAGATCATCATGTTTCAAAGTTGGTCCTTGCTGATTTATAAAACCTCAAAACCCATTACACTAACTTAGAATATCTGTTAAGTTGATCCTTCAAATTATATTATAACAAGACTGTTATTGTAATCATAGTCAATGATTAATTATCTATATTTTAAATGGTCAGTTTAAACCAAAGTCGTCATGAACAAACTGCACATCTTGCCACCTCTACTCTAATGATTTTAAAAGATTCTTTCCTAAACGGATAAGCAGCACTGGGGTATTAAAAAAAACTAACCTTGTTCAGCATCTAGTGCAACTCTACTAATCCCTCCGAGAACCTTATATGCCTCAGAATGGACGGAATCCACCCTCATTGAGTATATTCTAACTCCAGCTTCAAGAGTGCAGCTTGCCTGCACTCAGAAATGTAACAATTTTGCATTTGTTCTACCAATAAGTGAAAGCTTTGAATCATATAATCAACTGTAAGCAGAAACTGTGTGTACAAAATTAAATAACTTTCTTTTTTACTTTTTAGATCATAGAGCGAGAGAAAGTAACTGAGGGACAATGATGCCTGGCAACCCCATTGCTTCTCTACAGTAAGATCTTTAGCTTACAACTTTTGGTAATTTTGATTTAACACATTTAAGCAGAAGTTGATTAATATGGCTAGGCATTCATGTTCATATAGCTTTTTTAGTAAAAACATCTCCTTCACAACCTTTTAACATCCACACTAAAAAGTAGCCATTAAAAGGAACACCGAACATCATTATGTAAAAAGGACAATTAATGATGACCGACACCAAGAAAGAAGCGTATAATGAAATTTTTGTCAGAAAGTAGAGTAGAAATCAGCTAAAATGGGAGTTGGCACCGCAATGTTTCTGTGTAATCCAGAGGGCTTTCTGAATGTTTATTTTTCAAAAAGGCTGTGTAGTTAACAGATCATGTTGTATCAGCAAAAGATCAACTATAAAGCCAAGCAGACTGTATATATAAGCCTTTTTGCTGGATCACTTTCTTTCTTTTAGCATTGTGTTGTCTATGTATGCAATTTCTGATGCCAAAACAGTATTCTCCCTCTAATTCTCATGATCATAATTGTGATTGACTTCCATGCAAGTCAAAAATTGTTTTTCTGCTGTAGTATTGGACAAACTTTGAACTAATAGGCACCATCTGCAAGGGATTCCACTCTTGGCGTGTTGGTCTAGACAGAAGAAGGCTCATTGGTCATCTTTCATGCCCTTTAGGGTAACAACCACAATAACAAAATTCTGCTCTGAATCCTATAGGAAGTCATTTCCCACCACATCAAAGTGATGTGTATGAAAGGCTGAGAATGAGGAGATCGTTTAAATCATACACCCTATAGACACTATGCATTTCCAATTCTGATAGTAAAATAGCATGGCGGTTGTTAGTTGTTACTTGTTAGAGGACATGTGTGGACTAACAATATTTGAATGAGATAAATACCAAAAAATAAGTCTTCATTCCTGTTAAAAATGAACTCTTAGATAAACTTTTTGGAGCCAAATGGTTTTCAATAACTTTATAGTTCATATCGCATCAAAATATCACCAAATTCCAGTGAGCCCGAAGAATATGCTGAGAACACTATTTGAGTATTAGCACCCACTGGACTGTTTGAAGTTAAATACATACCACTTAGACTAATGCACGCACTACATTCTAATCACTCGTGATGGTGGTTCTCTAACTTATTTAAAGACCTTTATACTTGTGTTCTTACATAACATATTAGTTGTATGCCAAGAAGGGTTAAAAAAAACAAATAACTAAAAGAACTAAAGACTCGATACTTGGGGAATGAGATATCAAAGCGGGTAGCTACTAATCCAAATCAAATTAAGGGCAGGCTTGATTAGCGAATTTCTACTTCCCTAAAAATATGATCAGTTTACTATCAATCATGCATAGAATTAAAAGATTAACTCTAAAAAAGTTCATGATCCAAGCAAACAAACAGAACTTGATAAACCCTGACTTGAACCACATACATTATGTTCCATACCTTCTGAAAATTGGTCTCCACGTCATTCTCCTCTTCAACCTTAATAATATCGCAAAGGTGATCTATAAGATTCAGCTCCCAGGTATTCTTCTGATTAATTTTCTGCACCCAGAAAATAATAACAAGAAGAAGAAGAAGAAGAAATCACTCATCTAATACCTCAATCAAGCAAATACTTCAATCGTACAGTATCTAAAGAGCATCACATACATTTTCACTGGCCAATTTGATACAATTCTGGAACAGCTCCATAATCTGTTCTTGGCCAAGACATGGATCAGCAGGAGTAGCATCGGTTGCTTGTTGAAAAGCAACAGGCTTTCGGCGGTTCGCTGCAGCACGGGCCGCGCGTGCTTGAGCACGCTCGAGTTTGTCATCGTTGGAGCCCAAAAATAAAGGTCGGTCCGGGGACAAGACTGGCGCTCTTTGTTTGAGCCCCGGTGTACGAATAGGACTTAGGGTTTCAGCCATTTTAAAGCAAATTCGTTGGATCTTCGAGATTGCAACTAATTGAAACTTTTAGGTTTCAAAATTGTTGGAATCCGGTAATAACGAAGTGGAAATTGAGGATTTGGGAGTTGAATCGGGAAGAAAGATAAGGGTTTACTTTTCATAGATTGCAGCGGGGTTGATGAAATGCGGATCAGTGGGATTTTCTTCCCTCTCTCACTCGATTTGAATTTTGGGAGGTGTCGATGTGGCCTGGGGTGGGCCCTGGGACCCATCGTTTTCTCGTATAAATGGGAGAAAAATCTCTAAATTTATCTTACTTTTAAGTTTTAAGCGGGTGAAATAATAGTTTAATCATAAAAAAATTTATTTAATTTCAGTTTAATCATTATAGTTATTTTTAATGATTTTAAAATAAAATTTTAAATTTGTTATAATTTAAATATCAAAGTTTTTTTAAATGGTTTAAACCTTTAAGTTTTCTTAAAAAAGTAATTAACCACTTAAGTTTTGTATGGTTTTTTATTTTACTCTCTCTACTTAATTATGCGTTTTAGTTTTATTAAAAATTTGAGAAAACTTTGAGGGTTAAACCATTTTTTAGCAAATTTAAGGGTTAAATTGTTTGGAAAAAAAGCTTTAAGGTTTAAACAAAAAAGAAGGTGTAACATTGAGTATTAAATCATAACAAATTCAAACTTTATAATAAACCGTTTGAAAAAACTTTGATGATTAAACTGAAACTGAACAAAAACTTTGATGGTTAAATCATTATTGACCTTTTTATGTATTATTAAGATTGAGAGTTTAAAATATTTTTGTTTTCTTAAATTGGAATATTATACTCTCAAGTTACCTACTCTTTTCCATGCATGTTGCAACTCATGTTAATACCAACGCTATCATTAATTCATAGTGTGTTAAAAACTAGACATGATAAAATAGTACAATACAAACATAGGTTGGTTATATTCTATATGCTTTTAAAAAAACATAAAGCAATTGAAATTAGTAAATTAGGTTATTAGGAATATTGTGGATCATTTTATTGGTAACTAATGAAATTCCTTATGTTATCTTAACAGAGTTGAATCATTTAATGGATCTGATTAATATTTTTGTAATCATATGATTAAGATTCTCTGTAAAACTTATGTCTATAGAGATGTCAAGTAAAAATTTATGTGTTTTCATTTAATATAACTAGTGTTACACCTGCAAATTATCTGAAAAAACTTTTTCAATACATATAAAATTTGAATACACACACATACATGTATGTGGCGGTTCATTTAAGAAACAAAATTGATACTAGAACAAATCTTGGTCATCCATTTAATTTTTAATCATACTATTTTTCTTTTAAATGGAAAGCGTCAAGTGAATTTTAAATTAATTTTCTCTATTGCATTCAACACCACTATTGCCACTGATTATCGCCAGTCGCCACCGGTGATGAGCACCTTTGCCTGTCGCCGCCAACCACTGCCACTTTCGTTGGTGATTACCAACATGTTGCATATGTGTAACCTTTTAGTAAAAGAAACTCATAAAGATGATTAGCGTTGTAAACAAAGTCATTAATCATAATCATGTTTTTTGTTTGCACATTGTAATTTATACTAGTTACATTGGTTTGTACATGTGCAACTTTTCAATTTATGATCATATTGCTAGGTTGAACATGTGCAGTTTTTATCATTTAAAGCATTTGTATATTAAAAATATTTTAGTTTTACTAGTAACAAAGTAAACATAAATTATCAAAAATATTCATACCCTATTTACAAAAAATCATAGAGTGAATTACTGAAAAGGTTCATCTGGTTTGTCAAAAGTTCTGGTTTAGTCCTTTAAAATAAAAAATTACGCTACATGTCCCTATGATTACATTTTTGTTACTGGATTGAACCTTTACACTAACAGCGATCCAAATCTGACGTTACTTGTCTTTTAGTGCAAGGGTATTTTTGTCGTTTTACTTGCTTATATCTTTCAAACATTAGTTCTATGTAATTGTTCTTATTTAAGATTATTAATACCTTTAATTGTAATCAACACATTATTAAATAAAACGTAATACACTAAACGTGTAATTAAACAAAAACAAATCAAGATCACGAACAATCTTCATATAACAACTATTATTTACCAAATCAAAACAAAAATTCATAAAAATCTCTGATTTACCAAATCAAAACAAGAAGACAACAAGTCAACCAGATTAAACACATTTTAAATTTAAACAAGGATAACCAAGATTGAAGATATGAAAACCTCATAGATGAACACATAAAGACACCCAGACTAAAAAGCAAATCAGATTCAATACAGACTTGATTGAAATCAAAATGAAAAGGTTATGAGTTAGTCTTTATCTTTCCACCCAAATGTTACATAGTATGATTATATCTGGGTAAATTATACCTTCCACCAAAGATTGTACTAACAACACTCTATCAAGAAAACATAAAAATGAACAATCAGTAGTCAAATGAAAAAAAAAAACAAAGAGGACATTAATTACACCAATAAATCAAATGTAGACTAAAGTCTTCTATAACTATCTCATCCTCAATAAAAAATAAAAATTGTAAGGCAAAAGCAATTGCAACCCAAATACATTTTCATGTAGAAAAAGAATATTTTTATTGAAGTTTAGCTCATGATAGAAGTATTTTGAAACCAATCTGAACTTACCAAACCCTACTTTGAAGCAATTTGAACTCCTTTATTTAAGTCAATCTGTACTTTGTGTGTGAGGTATGAATATGTATGTCATAAAAATGGGCTTAACCCGGTACATATAGAACACCCTTGTTGGCAAAATCGAACCTACCACCGCCAAATCTCTTCTTTGTGATTGCCTCAAAAATCTAAATCGTTGAAGATGAAGAAGAGAGGTTTGGGTTGGGATAGAGTATAATAGTAGAGAGAGAGAGTAGAGAGAGATAAAGAAGGAAGAAGACGAAGAGGAAATGACATTAATGAGGTCCAATACACACACTTTTTGTTGTACTAGGGTATTAGATAAATCAATACGTAAACTTCGTCTCTTGTCCACAAATGAACCTTAATTCGAGTACGTCAGAGGTAATTTTGTTACGCTAAAGTCAAGTTAATTTGAGATGTATAATCATATGGTCGTTCTAATTGCTTTGTAGTAGCCCCATTTGTCGATTTCTTGTTTAAATCGTTGATTTAGATAAAGAATAATGATGTTTTTCTATTAATCAAGTTTTAATAGAAACAAATTATTATTATTATTATATCTGGAGATGGAGAAATGTCCGTAAAGGTTGTTTAATGTGTCAATTTTTTCAAATAAAGAAATATGAAAGCTTAAGAAGGATTTTAGTGGAGGTTTTAAAGAAAAACAAAAACAGCCACCGATTAAAGAAAGGAAGAAGGGTAATTACTGTTGGGCCCGAGAAAATGATGGGCGCTCCATCTGTGGGCTTAGAGCTAATGGTCGTAAGCTTTTGAATTCGGGCTTGGGTCTATATGGCCAGTGAACTTGACTAAAAAAAATAGCAACATAATGTATATTTTATTTATTTATATGTTCATGAAAAGGTGGCACTCGGTGTCCGGTAAAAGAAAAAAGGGAAAATTTCAATGTTTACTTAAATGTGGACACTTGGTGTCTAGTAAAAGGAAAATAGAATATTTATATGTTTAGACAAGGTGAACATAATGGTTCAATGACAAAGAAACATTATATGTTGATATTCGGTAAAAGGATTATGTGTTAATAAGTAAAATGTTTAATCGTATAAACGGGTTGTATAGTAATGTGTTTTAAGATACTTATGAAAACTATATTTCACTTTATTAGGTTGTATGTTAGCTATGATTTTAAAAGTGAAAAGGTTAAAGTATTTTTGCATGTATGGGTGCATTATGTTTTAAGTGTGTGTGTTTGTGTGTTATATATATGAAAATCATGAACTCACGAGCGTTAGCTAACCTAACATGTATCTTGGTTGTCAGTGACAGGTTAGTATGACAACGGTAAGAAGGATGACAAGTTCAAGGAGAAAGTAAGTTGCTTAGAAAGGTTTGAAGCTTTGACGACTAGAAGTTTTGAAAATGTAGTAAATATATAGAAAAGGATCGAAATGTTAGATTCATCACAGTCAAAATGTTGACTTCCGCTATATAGTTAAGGTTATTGATGTAAAATTAGTAGTAACATTACTTCAGATTTGGGGTGTTACAAACCAGTATGATTATCGATCAACACAAGGAACCACATATATCTCCTATCCTACACAGAAACATCATCCATGCTTAGGGAGACAACTTTAAGCCCCAAGCATAGTTGACTAATTCAAGGTATAATATATGAATAAGAGCCCGTGGTTGAAAATATATACACAAAGTGAAAATTCCGAATAAACAAATCGATTTATGGCGACCAAATATAACCAAGCGTAAATATCACCTTTAGAATCTGAATCAATATTAAAAGCCACTCAAAACATTACACACATTCATATAAATTCATTAACTCAAAAATAATTTTAAGATTCGAGGTGGTTTTAGCTGAACCTGTAATGGCCTATGCAGAACAAAGAACTTCTGTTAGTTGGGAATCGAACTTACCGCAAGCTCCATTTCTACAAAAGAAGCAAAGCATGAAAGTCACCCCTTCATCCATAATCATTTTCTTACAATTGTAAAAAATAACAGTAGTGATCGATAATCAACTAAGAGATGTGATCTTATCAAGTGAATCGATAACAACGAGGTTATATCACCCGCGAACTTGACCAAGAGTCTGCCTATATCTCACACTCGTATATGGAAAAGTCGATCCACAGTAATGTCTCCAATAGGTAAACGAAGTAAGCAGTCTACAAATACCAATGCTAGTTAGTAGTCGATCGGTGTATGTATTTCCATATGTTCTAGAGACATAGCTAGAGAGAGAAATTGGGGGCGGCAAATCTCTTTTGAAGAGAGATGTAATGCGATAAACCACACAGTAGTTAAGGAAAATGAACGTGTCCTATTTTACTACAACCGGAATCAGACTTATAATACGCCTTTTACTATTCATAACTGAGTTCTTTTAAAATGCGTCATTAACACTCGTTACCTTTATCCATAAGGTCACAAGTTCTAGGCAGATCACCCTCTTTCTTTTTATTTACTTTCCACTCCTTCCTTTTTTTGTTTTCTTCATAATAATGTTATTTCATTTCTCTTTTTTTTCTTTTATAATTATGTGATTTCATTTCTTTGTTCTTTTGTTTTTCTTGGAGATAGCTCTTTTGAAAATAAATAAACTGAAACGTGGAGATATCCAAAGTTCCAAACCAGTGGTCAAATTGCTGATCTTTTTTGTAGACAAAACGATGTCTACTAACTCGCTATTGGGGTTGGAGGATGTGATCTTTACCTCGTTATTGTAATGTTGTTGTCACCACTACATGACGCTGTAGTGTTTGGGTTGGGGGGTTGGGGGGTGGGGTGGGTGGTGGTGGTTAATCACACCCACAGGCAACTCTTTGCATTTTTCTTTTTCTTTCTTTCTTTATATTAGTTAATGGGTATTTGGTGAGTTCTATAATTTACAAATTTAGTGTGGTAAAGAGTAATACTATGAGGCTAAATGATGGATTAACTAAGAAAATGAAAAGATGACCTAAAGGTGTGATTATGAAGACGTTCTTATACTTGTTTATAGATAAATAAATAATAGTATGCGCATGTCAGCAAGCCTTGTTTGTGACACGTTTTTTTAAGCAGGCAATGTATATATTTATAATAATCAATTTTACAACAAATTTTTTTTTGGGGGTGGGGGTGGGGGTGGGTGGTTTGGTGGGTGTTTTATATAATCCCTTTCTCTCAATACTAGTCTATTATTGTCAACATAAACAAGGTGTAGTATGGTCATTTGATCAAACTAAGAAACAATTCATCTTCTAACACAATGTTAAGAATACAAGTCCTTGCACAAAAACACAGATGTTTATGTCTGAAATCGCCTCTATATGTACATCACCTCAGTATACATCTGCTATATCTCTCTTCCATTCCATATTTGCCCCAAGCAAAAGAAAACGGGTGGTCTATGTTGGGTCCAAGAACAAAGTGTTGGGATCGTATGGGCCAACCACTCCGTTGGTCAAAAGCCGCATCGCAGCACCACGTGAGAACTTCCTTGCAAATAAGTAACATGGTCCGGCCCTAGATTTAGCACCATCACCACCACACCATTCAGTACGGTTCTCAAACTTGAAATAAACATGGTCAATATCCTGCACAATTCATCATACATAGAATTTGATTAGTTTGGTTTCACTTTTGGCTAAAATTGGACAACAAGACAGTTTTTGGCCAACTAAGACTCTTAGACTGTGTACAGTTGCGGAAACCCAGGGGTGTTTTCTAGTAAGCTTGTGGGGGAAAGCTGGTAAATTAGAAAAAACATTCAAATTGATTTTTTCAGAAAGGTTTTGATATCAACACTAAGAGGGGGCTGCATGGAGGGCCATGTGAGGCATGATAAGCCTCAATCACTGCGTGACTCAGTGCTGTCGCCGTCGTGATCACCCCACCATGAGGGGTACTCACGCTGGAAAAGAGGCGTGTGTGTTGATTTTTGTTGTGCGGGTATATAATAAGGAGATCATTAGATGGTGTGATACAATACCATCCCTAAGGGCTGCTAAAAGTGTAAGTAGTGTATAACTTCCAACCACCAAAAGATTGAGATTGGATGATAATCGCTAGAAAGGGTCATCATAACTACCACATGATTGTGATTGGATGAAGTGGAGCTGTTTTGTTTTTAACTAGGAAGAACTATGGGCATGGAGCCATGGATTTCTGATCCCAACCACGTTGGTGGGTTTAGAGTATGCCTATATATGTGTGTTTGAAACACGTTCCAGACCACGCATCCTCTAACCAAACATTCTATAATTCATTCTCTCATTCACATTCCCATAAAACAAATACTACCTGATTCTTATAACCAACCACCTCAGAATTGTAATGAAAATTTACCAATTAATGACCATTGTTATCAAATCCTTTTACAAAAATATCCTGGATAACAGTAAATTATTTTTCTAGTATATGATCACCATTTGGAAAAATTAAAATGTTGTTCTATACTTTTGCTTTATAACATTGGTTTAGGTTTTCTGGTTTCGTTGGTGGCCAGCCTGGTTTTCAGTTTTTTGGCCTTGGTAGAGTTGAGCTGAGAAACCTCTTAGATCACATGGAATCAACCATAATTCAATATTTATTTAACCAAAGTAATATTCTCAAACAAATAAACTAACACTATAGTTTTTATTTTAAATATTGAACTAACAACCAACAACCTAAGGAGCTAAATGATGTAGTTCTAAACTTCTAATGCATAAGTGTAAAGCTAAAGATCGTTTTGATTACTTTTTAGGGTTTACTTCTCCAAAATGTATTAAACTATACCCCAAATGTTAATGTGTGTATCCACCTTCCAAAAATG
>JAUEJL010054624.1:0-19965 GCA_032274825.1 Drosophyllum lusitanicum
GAATTGGACGGCTAAGATTGGTTCTCGCAATAAAAACGGTTCTCAAATGAACTTTTCAATATATATATATATATAAACATATTTAAATAAAGAAATCTATCTATTTTTCCATACATCAAACATATCGGATGCCAAATTATTTCTAAACGTGACCCATTCATCACTAGGACTAATATTGGTAACATAATCAGCATCTTCACTTTCGAACTCATCTTCATCATCACCATCGTCGTCGTCGTCATCTTCTTCTTCAAGGAAAGATTCTTGCGGATCATGGCTCATAAATCTCCAAATCAAGTTATGTAGAAGGCAACATGCCATAATGATTCGAACTTGGGTTTGAATCGAGAAGAACGAAGGAGATGCAAGGATCTTCCATCTTCCTTTTAATAATCCAAAACATCTCTCAATCAAACTCCTTGCTTTGGAATGTTTCATATTAAAATACTTCGTAGCCGTCTCTGGTCGATGTCCATCAAACTCTTTAAGATGATATCGTTGTCCTCTATATGGGGCAAGAAAGCCATTCGCATTGCAATATCCGACGTCAACCAAATAATAGCAGCCACGAGGGACTCTTAGACCTTGAGGCCTTGAGATTGCATCTCGAAGTACACGACCGTCATGGGCTGAACCTTCCCAACCAGGCAATACGTATATGAACCGCATATTCGGGCAACAAACACCTAAAACATTAGTTGAAATACAACCCTTTCTTGTTCGATATAGAGACTTCTCATCACTGAGAGGTGTAACTTTAATTAAGGTTCCATCCAACGCTCCTAAACAACCCTACAAATTAAAATAAGGCATGGTAAGATACTATTTCTTTAATTTGTGTTTTATTCAATGTAACTATAAACACATCGTACCTGAAAACATTTCCATCTTTCTTCTTGACAATCTTGATTAATAGGCTCTGGTTTCTTTAGCAATATATGATGCAATCTCAATATTGCTAAAAGAACTTGATGAAATTGTTGACTATTGTTTCTCTACTACGACCAAACAAATAACCAATTGTCCTATTCTTTTTGTGATGAGCCAACGTGTATAAGAACATTGCAACTACCTCTTCTATGGAGGTGTTCCTATTTGATTTTAAGCATCCTTTGTCCGTTATCATACCACACAATACCCTGAAAGTTGCTCTGTAACACCGTATTTTCAACCCAAATTTTTCATTTTAAAAACACTGCGGAAGCGATACCATAACTGAAAATATACAAACAGTCTTCCGAATCATTAGTTTAGTCAAAATACAAGTATTACAAAAACTACGGCTCGTCACAATTCAAATCAGACCGCCCGCCAATTATTCCCCAAGTTATACCCCCTCACAACTAAACCGCAGAACTCACCAACAACCTGTAAAAGGAGTGAGAGGTGGGGGATTAGCACAAAGCTAAGCGAATGAAAGTAAAACTACAACAACCAATCATCAGTCACAACCGCAGGATATAAACAATTAATCGTGCCCGCAGAATACCAAACAATCACATAATCGTGTCCCGGGAAGACCGGCGGATCTGCAGATCCTTCAACCAATGCCGGCCAAAGCAAAGGTTTACCGATAGCTCATTTGCTATTCTCACACAGTATTACCCTTAAGTTGCAACGAATGCATCAAAAGATCCCAATACTGATTAGCCGATAGCAAACAAACCCAGCCCATATGCCCAGCCGAAACTGACTTCCCAATCATCATGTATACATATCACTGACGCAACAATCAATTAACAAACAACAGTTAATCAATTATCAGACAATAAGTCTATCCATGAGTCAATCCACAAACAGTTATAACCAAAACAAGTTACAACTAACACCAGTCGTGAGTTAAACATCCACTCACCTTCTGATCTCAATCTCCACTCAGTGGTCTAATATTAGTGAGCCTTGTCCGTTCCTGAGATCACAATAAACTGAAATCAGTATCCGGTTCATAAATATATATCAGAACATATATTTATATCTCTAATGTTCATATACATCATGCTAGATTCACATATGAACATACATATAACATTCAACATTAAAGAATAATAATAATCTTTAATTTCCAAAAAACACGCGGACGCGTCGCGTCCAAATAACCGACGCGTCGGGTCGCCCATGCGAAAGTCGAATCACCTTATGCGAAAGTCGGATCACAAGAGTCGGACCAATAGGTCGGATGACTTAAGAGTCGGACGACCAAATCTCAATTAGTCGGATCAAAACATGCGAATGTCGGATGAAAAGCGAGAATGCGTCGCGTCCCCTGCTTGGACTCGTCGCGTCGCGCATAAACCTGCAACATTTTCTTCTTCTTCTTCATTTATCCAGCCGACTTTCACAACTCATAATCCATATCTATCATCTGATTTCTCATGAAAACACTTCTAAAACAAGTATAAGCTTTATATAACATGTATACAACATCAAGAACTCATCAAATTCTTTTTAAAACACCTAAACATGCATAACCCATTTGTCAAGTTAACATCATGTTCATCCATGGTGTTTATATACAAAACCCAACAGGTTTATAATCAATGAATCTAACAGATTAAACATAAATCATGATTCAATTAACAAAACAAGAATCATACGAACCTTAGTTTTGAATCTAACACTTCCAAAACCAACTTCCGATTCTCAGCTCTTCTTTCTCTCAAAAACACACACAACACACACTTCAGCCGATAACAAAGTGAGGAGGTGATTTGAATGAATAAAGCTTATCTCTTTGAACACATAATCACACTTTGAAACTTGAAGCAGGAGGTGTCATGCAATAGACAACCATAATACTCATATATATATGCATACGTACGTACATTTATATATTTAAATATATAACTTTACTTAATTAATTGTCAAAAATTAATTAAAGCAAATCCATCTTTAATTAATAAGTAAACACTTAATAAATTAATGATCCAAGTATAATCTTACCGAAAGCATACGTAACTACTAGGCCCAAACTCAGGATGTTACATTGCATTCCCAAATCTTGGCTCGTGATGGGTCAAACTTTCCTTCAGGGGAATTAGAGTGAGTTGCAGATGTTTGTGGTAGTTAGTATTTTTGAGTACTAACGGTTTATGCTAATGAAAATGTGAGATGATGTGATTGTAACAGATATGGCTGACAGAGAGATCCCCGTCTTTCCTCATGTGGCCCAGGCAGTGACAGAAGCACCAGTTATTGAGAATTTGGAAACTACTAAAATTGTCGGAACCTCATGTCATGCCCACAAAGAGAATCAGAGTGAGTATATATTCAAGATTGAGAATGAGTTACTAGATCTTCGAAATTTGGTTCATAATTTGGAACAATAGAAGTTTAATCAATCTGAGCCAACCCCAGTCCCAACTGCGATACCAACACAATCAACTACTGCACCAGTAACAGCACCACTACCACTAGTAACTCAAGTTATGCCACAACAGCTTTATTATCCATATGCACCACAGGGAGCTTTTCCATTTGCATTTTCAGGATATAAACAACCCTGCACGTATAAGCAATTTTTAGATTGCAAGCCTTCGGAGTATCGAGGGTGTTCTGATCCTAATGTTACCCTTAACTGGTTGAGAGAGATGGTTAAGGCGTTGGACGCCTGTAATTGTGAAAATGAAATGAAAGTGAAGTATGCAACGAGGATGTTGAAAGGGGATGCGATGCTATGGTGGGATTGAATAACCGGGCATTTTACCCAGGAGCAGCAGGAGAGTATCACCTGGAACCAATTTCAGGAGAAATTGTACGAGCAATATTGTAGTTCTTTTGAGATTGCCAAGATCAAGGAGTTTATGGATCTGCAGATGTCAGGAAACATGTCAGTGGATGATCTGATCATGCAATTCAACGAAAGATTGAGATTCGTGAAACAGTGGGTGCCGGATGAGGCATCATAGATTGCACATTTTATGGGAGCGTTGCACCCAGACTACCGCAGTGCCACCCGTTAGGCTAGTACACTATCCCAGGCTTTTACTTTGGCCAAGTCGGCTGAAGGGTATATCACTGCAAGAGATAAACTGAGTCGGGATAGGATTTCTCGGCAGAAGTCCAAGTATGAACATTATAATACCCAACAAAGGCAGGGAGGGCAGAGCAGACAGAATCAGAACAACTGGAATCGTAGGCCTACGTCTGGTGGGCCAAATCAACGATCACAATGGTGTGGGAATTATACGTCTTTCCACATGGGGCCTTGCACTCCCCAAACTCTGCGATGTGTCAGGTGCGGACAGTTTGGGCATCAAATTAAGGATTTCTAGTTTCCAAGGAATGTTTGTTGGAACTGTTTGAAAGAGAGTCACCGAGTGGGCGAGTGCCATGCTGAGAGAAGGACAGGATATGGGTCAGGAGACGGAGTGACTGGGGGATCCTCGTCAGTAAGTGGGCAAAAGAGAAAGAACCCATCTGTGCAAGAGGGTAGAACATTTAATATGATGGCTGGTGATATTGCCACCATCGAAGATGATATAACGGGTACATTTTGATAACCTCTATACTTGTACATGTGTTTATTAACTTTGGAGTTAATTGTGAACGTTTAATATTTATGTGTGCTAAATGTGTATGCTTACTTCTGAAGAGGATGATTCTTTGGAAGTAGAGATATTTGATGTATGTTATCTAAATCATGAAATTATCTGATGCCTATGATAGTAAGTGATGTGACAGTAAGAATGTGATACTTGATATGATGTGAATTGGGTATGAAATACCAAAGAAAGATGTTTCCAGATTAGTTGAATTGCATGCCAGGTTATGTGTTGCATGACTCGTCTTGTTTTCTATGTTTGTATATGTGTATATATGTATGTTTGTGCAAAGAAAAAGGAAAGTGGATGATTACTGAAGATTAGAAGGATTTGGTGACAACCAAGAGATGTTTTGATAAAGATATAACTGAGATTACGAGTTATTGGTAAACCTAATGAGTAAAGATAATCTATGATAATGATTGATGAACCTGAAGAGATTTATGATACGTCAAGATATTGTATTTATCGGATTGATATATGATGTTATGCTATGGAATTGGAGGAATGGTTTATGTCCTGCGACAGTTAAAGATTCTTGAGAGGAATGATTCAACCCATGACTTAGAAGTTGCAGCAGATACGTTTGTATTGATTATGTGGAAATATTGATTATAAAGAAAGGTATGTGTGATTGAACTGATTATTAAAAGGAGTAGTGAATGCTAATATATAAATGAGTTGAACATGTGGCAGAGACAATGGTCAGAATGAATCAAAGAATGTAATTGAGAGATTTGATGTCATCTCGGAGAGATAAGTTGTTGTCAGACATGTTGAAATGCGAGAGAGCTAGTAATAATAACACTTGAATTATGTGAATTGAAGGATACTTGACTTAGTGGATAAAATTGAAATTGTCTTTACTGGAAGTTGATGGATTAATGATTGAAATTATCTAATATGAGGAAGAGCAAAGAGGAATTAATTGTCGAAACATGTGGATTGAAATTTTTAAATATTGTGTATATGTGCCTTTGCTTGAAATTGGAGATTTATTTTGACAGAGACTTACGAATCTAAATTGCCAGTGTACTTGGAAGGGCTAAAATTGCATAGTGTCATACAAAGTATTGTATTGATGACTTACCAAAAGGGTAGACATGATATATTTCGTAAAATTATGACATGTGTACAAATCAAAGCAGATTACCAGAAATTTATGAACTGTTGGGATGATTAGAGATACCAGAGTGGTGATGATGACAAGTCACGATGGAGTTTATATCTAATTTTACTAAATATGAAGGAATCCGGATATATTAAGAATGATTATTGATTGTTCAGTAAGAAGCGCCTGTATTTTGCCACCAGTGGGACGGCATCTTTTGAGCAGAATTGTATATTGATGAGATGATTCAAAGATATGATGTTTTATACTTAGAAATTTCTGACAAAAATTGAAAGATTTGATTAAGCTTCTAGAAGAGTTTACAACAAGAATTGAAACGTGAGATGAGTAGTACAACTGAATTCCTATTGGATAGTTGAGTAGAACGAGTTATACAGATAATTGAGAAATTATAATGATTTGTGGAATTCATAATCAAGTTGATTAGATTGGCGTGATGCGATTTGTATCGAATGAATGTTAAAGTATCAGTTGTGAAGTGTTATGTGAATATCATGGTAATATTCTGACGTGTTAATTGGAAGCAAGAAAGAAGCAATATGTGAATATTTTTATATAACAGACAGTGAATGAAGGATATTTGGAATTCTTTAAATTGAGATAAACATGTTAATGTGAACAAGTATTCGAGATACGTTTTGATAATGTCTAAATGCGTAAGTGTAAAAGAGAATGATTGAAAGACAGATTTACCAAAATCGTGAGCAATATGTCAATTTGAAGAAAAGATTGGAAAGAGGAGTTGTGGAACTCTAGTGATTGTAAGATGACAAGGATGTGTAGAAATAGATTTCTATAGGGTGCTGAAATGGAAATGCATATGAGTTATAATTGACTTGACAATCAGAAATAAATATGAAGAGTTGATACTTCCGTTTGATATGCGCTATGTGATTCCGAGGACGGAATCCTCTAAAGGAAGGAAGATTTGTAACATCTGAAAACCCGGCCTAGTTGTGGGCGCGCCAATAGTAAGTTGAAATGTGTTTGGTTAAGCGTATCTAAGATTAATTACGTGATTAAATGGATGTTTGATAATGTATGAATTTATGATAAGACAAGTTGAGTCTAGTACGAGGGTTGTAGAAAACACCTCGATTGTGTGTTAAGTTAATTAGTTGAAAAAGATTATTGTTTGGAAATATTTAGAAAATATAAATGGTACAATACTATTTGAATAAATCAATTGAGAATTTATATATGATGTTAGTATGTATGAGAGTATGTATGTATGTATGTAAGTTTGGATAATGTTTAGTATATACACCTTATGCTTGTGAAATTTGAGTTGAGAAGAATACACGTGTGTGTGTGTGTGTATGGATAAGTTAGTGTATGTAAGCATAATGTTTACACCTCATGCTTAAGTTATATAGTGATGTGTGTGAGCGTGTCTGCTGGGATATAAGTGGTAGTAATGCATGAGTCATTAACTACCTCCTCAATTTTATATGTGTGTAAAGTGTGTACTTGCTTTGAAGTAAAGGAAGCCAAGAATAACTCTAGAACTTGAAGACTTTGATTTGTGATTTAGTGTTTGAAGAATTGAGAAAAGATTGGTATGTCTTTACTTTAATTATAAGTATGAATTCAGTATGTTTTTGTATGTGTTTTAATGCTTGAACATGAGGAAAACCATGGATGTAGTTTTGAAGAACTTGATATATGGGTTTTCTTGGGTTTGAAGATTTAAGTGGTTTGAATGTGCTTTTGATGTTGATATACATGTTGTTTGAAGTTTATTATGATGTAGAAATGTTAGAAATCGTTTTCCAGAATTGTAAGTGTGTTTTGGTGAGTTTGGAAGAAGCTGGAAAATGGCAGAAAGCAAGTTGCAGGTTTGGCTGTTTAGCGGTGTTTGTAGGAAAGGGGAATTTGACCAACGCTCTGATATTGTGTTTTGAAAAGAGACAAGCCGTGTTTTCTAAATATTTTGTAACACAACTTGATGTAGTATTTTGTAAATAGTACTTTGTACTTTGTGAGTGTTTGTTTAAAATGAAATTAGAGAACGCTTACGCAGAGATTTAAAAAAAATGGCTTGAGATTTTCGGTGTTACAAGTTGGTATCAGAGCATTGGTTTGGCGATGCGAGCACGGTTAGAAGTGTTGCATTCCCAAATCTTGGCTCGTGTTGGGTCAAACTTTCCTTGGGGAATTAGAGTGAATTGGAGATGCTGTGTGTTAGTTAGTATGTTATGTAGTAACGGTTTATCTAATGAGATTGTGAGATGATGTGATTGTACAGATATGGCTGACAGAGATACCCACGCTGATACTCCTATGACCCAAACTGTGGATGAAACTCCAGTGATTGATATTGTGGATACGACAAATCAGGCGGGTACTTCGGGTTATGAACAGGAAGATGATAGAGAGGAATATATTTTCAAGTTAGAGAATGAACTTCAGGAACTCAGAGATACCATTCTTGGTATGGAAAAGGAGAGGATTAATCAGAGTGTGTCATCACAGATACCAACAACTATTACTACCCAATCTACTACTTTGTAGGTTACCGTTCCGTTTCCTCCAGTAATGCAAGTGACTCAACCATTGTTCTTCAATCCTTTCACTTCTCAGGGAGATTATCCTTTTGGTTATCCGGGATTTAAACAACCTTGCACGTTCAAACAATTTTTGGATTGTAAACCTTCAGAATATCATGGGAGTACTAACCCGAATATAACTTTGATTTGGTTGCAAGAAATGGTAAAAGCTCTAGATGCGTGCAATTGCGAGGATGAATCAAAAGTTAAATTTGCGCCTCGTATGCTTAAAGGAGATGCTATGGTTTGGTGAGATTCTTTGACTAGGCACATTTTACCAAGCAACAGGATAATATTACGTGGGAACAGTTTTAAGGAAAGCTTCGCGAACAATATTGTAGTACATTTGAGATAGCTCGAATCAAAAGGGAATTCATGGAATTGCATATGACAGGAGACATGTCAGTGGATGATTTAATCAGGCAGTTTAATGAAAGGTTGCGTTTCGTGAAACAGTGAGTGCCTGATGAGGCATATCAGATACAACATTTTGTGGGAGCTTTGCTTCCAGAATATCGAGGTGCTACCAGATGGGCGATTACATTATCACAAGCATTTACCTTAGCCAAGTCGGCTGAGGGTGATGGGAAAGCAAGAGATAAAATGAATCGAGATCGAATTTCTCAGCAGAAATCCAGATTTTAACATTATAATGCTTAACAACGTCAGAGTGAGCATAGTGGTCAGAGACAAAGGAATCAAAATAATAGACCTAAGTTAGGTGGGTCTAATCAAAGTTCGCAATGGTGCCGTCGGTGTAGATCTGTTCATATGGGTCCTTGTACACCCCAGACTTTGCGTTATGTGCGATGTGGGTTGTTCGGACATGAGATTAAGGATTGTGGTTTCTCTCGGAGTGTGTGATGGAATTGTTAGAAAGAGGGTCATCAAACGGGTGAATGTTATGAACAAAGGAAATGAGGGTCGGGTTTGTCTAATTGATACTAGAAAGCAATAGCAACAAGAATTTTGAAATTTAGTTAACCGATAATAGAGAAAGAGATTAAATTGGTAGGGTTTACCTAATTGATACTAGAAAGCGATAGCAACAAGAATTATGAAATTTAGTTAATTGATAATAGAGATTTGATCTTAATGTTATCAGTCGAGAAGAGATAATCGCAATTGTTCTTATAAATTGCAATTTAAACTAAGGTTGAAATAGAACAGAGATCAATTGAAAATGGTGTGATTGTTAATCGTAATTTAAAAACCAAAGGGGATCATGAGTCATGAATCGTAAATCCTTAGGGGTTGAGTCTCTTAGTGAGATTCCCCTGATCGTAAATCGAATCAATGTACAAATCGCAAATCCCAGAATCATAAATCATGGATATTAATGCCAATCATAAATTGGCCTTGAGCTTAATCGTAAAATAGTCCTTTGGTATGAATCGTGATTCACGTGTAAAGAGAAATCGTATTTTAGGGAATCACAAATTATAATTCGAAATGCAATCATAAATTTTCTTAACCATGTAACAAACGTGAATCAATCTAGGATGGCAATTTAATTTTAAAAAGGTCAGGGGTTGTAGAGAGAATAGCAAATGGAACTTAGATTGGATAGCAATCTGACTAACAAATAGGGGATATGAATCGTAAATTGGATATAGGCATATTGCAAATCGAATTATTATGAGAACCGCAACTGGAACTAAGAATACATTAGCAAATCAGAAAGGGGCACAATCATAAATTAGAGGCTTCTTAGTAGTTAGTGCAGTTAGGGTATGTAACTCTAGTTGTTGATTTAATATTGTGCAAACCTTAACTGTAGGTGATTTTTGATAGACTAATAACTTCGGATATTTACTCTGTTGTTGAGAACTGATTGTGCTACAGTTAGGTGAGTTACACTAACTTGCTCATTATACTAGTGTGAAATATACGTGTTAGGCTTATGTCACTATGTAACTTATGTGTTGTTAATGTGAAGTGAAGGGTTGTGTTAATGGAATGAAAACTACAACTCGGGTATAGAAAATACATAAAATCTTGCATGACTTGGGTTGTCAACTGTGATCCCAAAAGAGAGATAGTTTTCAGTGTACTGCTTTGGTAGTATGTGGATTTATGATGTGAATTTTTTGTAAATGGGGTAACTTGTACATGCCTAGTGTGGTGTGTAAGTGTGTGTGCTCGCTAAGTTTTACGCTTATTGTTGTTTATTTAATCCTTTTCATGTCAAGACCGTTAGGAAGCTCCGGTACAGTGAAGGCGGCTTAGAGTCAAATATATTTTTCCACATTAGTGATTTCAAACAATTTTGACATTTATGTTATCTTTCCACTAAACTTACACAGTAGTTTTACTTTCAATAGTTGTAATAATGATGTGTAGTCTAAGTGCGGACCTCATCTTAAATTTTGTAATAAAGATTGTTTTCTTTTCCTCTGATATTTGTTTCAAAAAATATCTAGGGCATTACAACTTGGTATTAAAGCCTTGATTTAAAGGATTTAAACATGCAAGTGGTGTGTTTGGACTTAAAACTTGGTTCAAGATAAAATTTTCAAACTAGTCAGGTTAAGGATTTTGTTGCATGTTCTTGGTTGATTCTTGCTTTTGTTTTCACATATGGTTCGTGAGCTGATTTTTATTTTCCAAACGATTTTCGATGGTCTGTCAACCGGAGGTAGTCCTAGTGAGCACAGAGGTGAAGCGTAGTATATGTATGTTGATTATCGAGTAGTATGCTATGTGGCAAATGATTGTGTCTTATACAATTATTAGATCCTTTATGCCATGCATAGTATTAACCATATAGGTTTAGAATGCTTCGTTTAGGCCATATTGCAGGTTCTTGTTTGATTGTTGTTGTAGGATAGGATCAAATATTCGACTACCTATATGCCTTGTTAATATGATGAGACTTGTATCTGTAACATATTTAATATGTATGATGATCTTGTGTATTGGATAGCTAGAGAGTTTTAGTAGAGGATGAACATTATTTGATGCTTATACATCAAATGTTATGTGATACATGGCCTAAGCTTGTGAATTAAAACTTCTTGTGGTTATGCAAAGATAAAATATGTATAGTGTGTTTGGAGTAATATACAGGTCCATATTATTACGAGCATATGCTACATGTTGGAACTTGACCGAGTCATTGGGAATCTTGTAAATCAAGTGAGGGGTACTTGTAGTATATAGTATGCATGTAGGTTAGAAGTGCCTTAGAATACCTAGGGCTCCTTCAGATACATGAAAGGCATGCAAATATGATAAGTGGATTTGAACTGTAATGTCGAGGAGATTGTGGTAAACCCACCTAACATCTTCTGTGCTTTATCTATACTTCAAGAATGGTAAATACAAGATGTGTACCCACCACTGGTGGTGTGGAGACTAGACTAACAGGCTAGACTGATCATCGCCAATAGCCAGAATTGAATCAACCCTTGCGTGAGAATGTAGTTCTGGAGTATGAAAACCCGAAGATGTAGAAGCTAAGGAAGAAGAGTATGAAGAGCCTGACTTGGCCGAACTGGTGGCGACTAAGTTACCAAAACGTTGAATGAGCTGTTACCAAAGATAGTTTTGGAGCTGAAACAAGAAGTCTATTGATTAGAAACTGAGTGCACTATGGGCTGCACAGGAGGCAACGACTACCAATCCCACCCAAGCATTGAACCTAGCAACAAACCAAACTACACAAGTGGTTACCTACTAAGACTTTGTGGCTTGCCAGCCACCAAATTTTGAGAGTATTCTAGATTCCGTAAAAAGTGCTAGGTGGAGGTTGCTTTTCTTACATGTTAATGCCCGGAAAACAGCAACGTCTGGTATGCTGCAAATATTTTGAGGGGAGCCGCCAAGGGCTAGTGGAGTCTACTGAGAAAACTAAAAGGCAAAGCTATGAAGATAATGACATTCGCCTAAGGTGGAAGTGGATCGGTTCATGGACTATTTTATGAAAATGGAGAAGAGACCCAGACTATGAATCAAAATACTACGGAATTCAATGAGAAGCTGCTATACTGTCCGGCTTATGTTAACAACGTGGGGTTACGGATGCATCGCTACTCCCAAATGCTGAGGGAGGATATAAGGGAGTTTGTGTCAATGGGGCAGTGCACCACTTTCGATCAAATGATTAAAGCTGTGAGGAAGAGAGAGATGTTCTTGGATCCCAAGAACAAGAAGTGAACCGCAAGTCAAGCCACAACTGACAGAAACGCCCTTATATCCTTTGACAAGAAGGGGCTAAATTACCTCACTACAGGAAAGGACACATTAGGGAGTGCCGACTGGGGGTGAATCTGAATTGTTATTATAAGTGTGGCAAGCCGGGCCATATGTGCAAGAATTGTTCAGCAGACACGAGTGTCTATTCTTTATGCAACCAACCAGGGTACAAGATCGATGAGTGCCCACTGACAACCAGGGAGGCCCGCATAGCAACCTCCGCTCATGATCATGGATGGGAGAGAAGGAAAGAAAGTTGAAGCACCAAAAGCAAAAGGTTGAGCCTTCTAGATGACCATCAAAGAGGATACCAACGAACCAAATGTGATTGTAGGTACATTTATTGTTAAATCCTTACCTGCGTTATTGTTGTTCGATTCACAGGAAAGTAAATCTTTTGTATCTTCTTCTTTTTGTACAAGTTTTGTAATAGATCTGGTAAAGCTAGAAACACTACTAGAAGTAGAGATAGCTGATGATATGTCTTTGAATATGTATACTATCTACATAAACAATGTAATAGTGATAGACGATGTACCATTCCTCGTAGACTTCATCCCGACACCGATGTGAGAGTTTCATGTGGTCATAGGCATGGATTGGTTAGGACAACATCAAGCTAATATTTTGTGCAAGTAAGGGATTATACGGATTTAGAATCTAAGTGGAGGAGAATCCAAGCCGGCCCATAGTGGCAAAAGCTTCCAAAATATCTTCACAAGCGTTAAAAGCTGCTGAATCTGAATATACGATGCATTATTATTGTTCGATTCACGGGCGAGTAAAAGTTTTGTAATAGAGTCGGTTATGTCGCATTTCTCACTCACGTCACTGATAGTGACGCGGAAAAGAAGAAATTAAAGGTTACATATGTACCGGTAGTTCGAGAGTATCCTGATATGTTTCCTGAGGATTTATCGGGAATCCCACCTGACAGACAAGTTGAATTTTGAATTGATCTCGTACCTGGTGCAGCACCGATCGCCAAGGCACCGTACCGTCTAGCGTAACCAGAGATGCAAGATTTGATGTCATAATTGCAAGAGCTATTAGATAAGGGTTTCATCCGATCAACTAGCTCGCAATGGGGAGCACCGATACTATTTATCAAGAGGAAAAATAGGACATTCCGAATGTGCATCGATTATTGAAACAAGGTGACAGTAAAGAATAGATATGTGTTACCCAGGATCAATAAATTATTTAACCAACTACAGGGAGAGGCTTGGTTTTCTAAGATTGATCTATGATCAACTTACCATCAACTGAAAGTTCGAGAGGAAGATGTGGTGAAGACAGCCTTCAGAACACGGTATGGGCATTTCGAGTTCATAGTCATGCCATTTGGCCTCATGAATGCACCAACATCTTAATGGATCTAATGAACCAAGTCTACAAGCCAATCCTAGACAAGTTAGTAATAGTCTTCATCGATAGTATTTTGATCTACTCGAAGACAAAGAACAAACATGAGGGTCATTTACAGGAAGTATTGAAGACCTTGAGGGATGAATAAGGATGGTATCAAGGTCGACCCTACAAAGATTGAGGCGGTAATGAAAAGGGAAATACCAAAGAGTCCGACAGAGACCACAAGTTTCTTGGGTTTGACTGGCTATTACTAAAGATTCATACATAATTTCTCTAAGATTGTGGTACTTTTGACGAAGATGACGAAGAAATGTATACGCCAGGGAGACTATGTTAGGCACCGATTCTAACTGTACCAGACGGGATGAAAGATTTTATGGTTTACTGCGTGCCTAGCACATGGGGCTCGGTTGTGTACCGATGCAATGGGGAAAAGTGATAGCTTAGCTTTTTGACAGCTGAAATCACATGAGAGTAATTACCCAACTCATGACTTGGAGCTAAAAGCGGTGGTATTTGCATTGAAAATACGGAGACACTACTTATACGATGTCAAATGCATGATTTACACTAACCATAAGAGTTTGAAGTATTTCTCCAATCAAAAGAATCTGAACATGAGGCAACGAAGGTGGTTGGATTTAGTGAAGGACTACGACTGCAAAATTTTGTACCACCTAGGAAATCCAATGTCGAGGTGGATGCGTTAAGCAAAAAGACAGGTTATATGAAGCAAAACATAACCTAAATGATATTGAAAGTGACTACATGCATCCTTGTTTGATTCGATTAGAGAAGCATATGAAAAGGCTATGAAGGAAGAAATTCAGAAATCAGAGCGAGTAAAGGGTCAGATGGTGGTTATGTAAAGGATAGTTGGGGATTGTTGATCGGTTACGGAAGGATATAGGTACCAAATGTGATGGGTGTTCGTGATATTATACACAACGAAGCGCATAACTCTAAGATTTCAATACATCGGGGCACAACCAAAATGTATAGAGATTTGAAGGTGGATTAATGGTGGCCCGGTATGAAGAAGGATGTGGCAAAGTACGTATAGACATGCTTAACTTGTTTGTAGGTGAAGGCCGAACATCAGAGATCTCACGTGAAACTACAACCGTTGGAATACCCGTGTAGAAATAGTCGCACATAACCATGGATCTAATAATGAAACTTTTAAAGACCCTTAGGAACTTAGATGTTATTTGGGTTATCATGGACCGGTTGAGGAAAAGTACTCACTTCATCCCTATAAAGGAAGCCTTTCTAGCAGAAAAGATGACAAGTATCGGAATACCTCTGTACGAGATGTTATACGAGAGAAAGTGAAGAACCCCTATTTGTTGTGTAACGACCCAAACTACAGGCATTTATTGTTTACCATTATAATTTATGAGGTACGTTTAAAAGTATATTTAATTGGTCGAAAACTAGCGTTACTTTGAGGATTCATTCACAAGGAGTAGAAAGCCTCGTGGTGGATTTGTAAAGAAGAGAACTTGGAGTATTTAAATGTAAAAGTTGACTAAGAGTAATTACAAGTGATTAAGGGTCATTAACATAGATTTGGGAGCTACCAAAACTCCTAATTTGACTATGAAAATCAAAATAACAGTGAGAGAGAGAGATATGCGTGTGCCAAGAGAAGAACACAAGCAAGAAGGTTTGTGAAGGATTTTCGTGGATTCAGATTCTCGATTGGTCATAAGTAAGTTTCCAATATTTGATGCATGATTATTTTCTATATGAAATTCAAATTGTGAGGTTTTAGAACCGATTTGTTGGTTGTTTTTGTTAAGTTCAAAACTGTGAAGAAAACTAAAGAATTAGATGATCAAACGATGTTAAAATGCTAAATTGTTGATTAGGGTGTTGGTCTGTGGTCTGGTGTGCTTTGCGATTGGCCATATGTGATTGTTAGTAGTTTTCGATTGGCAGTGGTGATTTACGATTGTGGTGTGGGGTAAAATGATTTGTGATCCTGTGATATCCATTGAGTTGCAATTTGATCATGGCATGTTAGTTCTTGATTGGTGATTTGCGATTGGTGGGATCACAAATCAGAGAAAGTAGTGTGATATGTGAATTGCAATCGCAATTTGGGGATTTGCGATTCGTGTGATTTGTGATTCTTAAATTGCCATTTGTTTATTTACGAGTAGAACTTCGATTGTAGGGTGTTCGGTAAACTTGATTGCTTTCACGAGGACTTGTGGAAGACTACTTGTTGGACCTGAGGTGAGTTCAGGATTTCTAAAACCGAGTATGAAGACAAATTCATTTTCGAAGGACTTAACAATTTTAAGAAGACCTTTAAAGATGTTTACGATTGACTGTTGTTTAATGATTCATTATGATGTATTAAACTATTTACTTAACGATGCTATATGATGAACCATTATGATGCTTATGATGTGTTATATAACGATGAATATTTTATGATGACACGATGACTTTTGGTGGGGGTAAAAACACTCCTAAGATGTAATGATGAAGCCTAGTAGGAAAAGTGTGCCTTCTAGGACATGCTAGTAAAACGATGGTTAGTTATCGTGTTTTCTAGACAACCTTGGCAACACATGGTGTACTCGTGCTTTAAGTGCTTGTACACTATTTGACCGAAGATGATGAGGTCAATGCTCGTAACACCACGAAGGTGGAAGGAGGACCTAATGATGGGGATACCGGTTCTAATTTCACAAAAACGACTTATGTCGAAGTAGCTATAGTGGAAGGATCACGAGAGTTAGTACACGTGGGAGTTGCACCTCGCTTCGCACTAAAATTTTTGGGCATTAGTAGTGAACGTATGCAAGTGCAGACGGACATCAGAACTTAGCAATTGCCGAGCACACATGTGGTGCCGGTGCTGACGGATCTTGGAACCCTGGTTGTTGTCGGACACGCATATGGTGTTTGGGGTAGCAATGGAAACGATGTATGATGATAGACTCCAACTAAGAATGACGATACGATGATGACTAAAGATGATTAACGATACCTTTTGATGTTAATGATGCTTAATGATGGACCTAATGATGTAAATTATGATAATGGCATTTAACGATGTTTAGGATGTAATGTGATGTACTTAAAGATGTGTCATGATGATACTTGACCATGCGGGGTATGTGATGCTATGCAGGTAGTTCAAGCTACGGGTTGGGAACTTATACCCATAAACCTGTTTTTAAGATTGTTTGAAGTGTGATTTTGTTAAACCTATTACTGTCTCATGAGGCATAAGATGACACTTGTTTCTTGAAATGTGTCTCCTACTCGTGAAGGTAGCATAGGAGCGTGTGGCTTGGTGAGTATAATACCGTAAAATCCTAAGCCATTTTTTTTAAACACGTTGTGGAAGCATCAAACAAAGGATTTACAAAAAACATAAATATTTAATATTGTTTACAAATACATCCATCAAAACATTAGTTGTGTTACAAAACATATTATGGCTCATTTCAAAACATATATCATAGTGCTGGTCAATCTTTCCTCTAACAAAACAACTCAGCAACAAACACTGAACCTGCAACGGCTACAATCAACACAAAAGCATTCAATCACATAATCCATAAGATCGGCAGTTCGGCGCAGAACCTACAACCAATACCGGCCAAAGCAAAGGTTTACTGATAGCCTACCGCTAATTGGCACAGTTAGATCCCCTCCGATACAACGCATGCACGAGAGGGTCTACAACTGCTTAACCAATAGCGATCGGGCCCAACCCAATTCTACGTGTAGCTGACTTCTCAAACGCAACTTAATATCATCCAAAGAGTGTGTATCGATCAAAACATTATACAATTAGATATACAATCAACAATCATCAGACTAAAAATTCTATCAATCATATCAATCATAACCTTTACCATCCGTGAGTTTACATCCACTCACCTCTTGTTCTCAAATGCGGCACTTAGATATCTAATATCACCGAGCCTTTGTGTTTCCTGAAAACACAACAATACCGAAATCAGTCCCAGATTCATAAATATATATACATCCACATATATTTATATCTTTAGAGTTGGTAAACAACTTAATATATACATATATGAGGTAATCCAGCATAACCAATCACAAATAAATAGCAAAACAAGGATCCTGTTGAAAGTTCACTTGTCGCGCCGCGACTAGTAAGGCCGTCGCGTTGCGACGCACCAAAGTCGGACCGGGAGAAAGTCGCATGAATTCAAAATTCGGACCACCCATAGGTCAGACCAACCCTAAAGTCGGACCAACTCATAAGTCGGATCAAAATTCGGACCCCAAGGTCGGATTACCCAAAAGTCGCACGACTTAACAAGAGTCGCATGGCAAAGTCGGATCTTATCGGGGTCGGGGCTAAGAATGTCGCGCCGTGATCTTCTATTTCCCGGTTCATCATCTTCTTCTTTAAATTCCAGCCGACATATACTTCAAATAATTCATATCTAACATCTTATTTTTACTGCAAACACTTCTAAAACATATATAAACTTCATATATCATAACAACAATCATCATAGACACATCAAATCCAATTAAAACATCAAAACTCACAAAACCCACTAATCAAGTAAGCTTCAAAAGCTTCATATCATCAACAATGGAGTTCTTCATTATAAGCATGAGGATCCAACAAGAATAAACACAAAACTATCATGAATCATGCTTATAATCCATAAGAAATACGTACTAACCTTTCACTTGAATTAACAACACAAAATCTTCAATTCCAGTCTTTCAATTTTACAAGTTTGCAAGCTTTCTTCTTCACAAGGTAAGCACACTTTTGCACACACGCACAATAATATCTAATATGAGGAGGTGACTGACTACAATATACACACACACGTACACCGCCTCATTTGATTTCATCAAAGCATGAGGTGTTATAAATTCCTAACATGCTTACATACATACACATTTACGTATATACATACAAACATGCAATTCCACTTAATCTTAATTAATTTATTAATTAAGATAAAGTAACTTAACTAAAATATTAATACACATAATTCAATATTTAAACACACATAACCACTCACCGCCAACCCGCTAACGACTAGCCCGGGTTTGTGGTTGTTACAGTGAGCGTGGGTGCCGTTGGGTATAGATAGTCTATGATTTTTATTTATTAACGAGCCAACTTGTGGTTAACTTTATTAAACGGTTGTTAATATTTATTACGATGGCTTTACTATGTGGTGACGTAGTGGTTTTGATTGATGAGGTATTGATAATGGTTTTGTATGTTAACATTTAATGATGATAATTATTATTTCCGCTGTGATGTTTAAAAAAAATAAGTTATGGATTTTTGAAACCACGACATTACATGCTGGGAAGAGGTTGGACAAACGGAACTAGGAAGCACAAAGATAGTGTAGAAAATGTCAAAATATGTTCAACATGTTTAGGAAAGATTTAAAGGTGCTCACAGTCTACAGAAAAACGATGCAGATAAACGGAGATCACCACTCGAGTTTCAAGTCGGAGATTTGGTACTGTTGAAGGTATCCCCTTGGAAGGGTGTGATTCGGTTTAGGAAGTGAGGAAAACTAAACCCCATATACATTGGACCTTTTAAAGTGATAGATAGAGTTGGAAAAGTAGCTTATCGGTTGGAGTTATAAGAGGAATTATGTAACACCCATATTTTCAGTCCAAATTTAAATTTTTCAAAACTCAATTTAAAACATACTTTATACGAATCTTCGTAACTTATTGCGGAAGCATCAGGATTTCTTTAAAAAATTTCAGCAAAAATACCATACTATTTTAAACATTAAACCGTATCGTACAATACAGTCCAAAACCTTTGGTGTTACCATAGTCAATCTCACGACCATAAACAACAGAATAGGAAATCCAAGATTACCGGTAAAGCAACCAAAACAATACTTTGCCCAAGGCATCTACCCGCCTCACCAAGGCCACAATACAACCTGCGGATACAAAACATTTAACACACACTGTTAGCTATAAACATAGCTAGTGAGTACAACCAAAATCATTTGTTTTATCAAAACCAAGTCATCATCGGTCTTTTCAAAACACAAGTTTGGCAATCAATATACTATAAAAGTATACACATAAGCACATAAGGATGCGGGTCTGTCCATTGGGCCACAATGTATCCACGTGGTAGCTAGCCACGGTCAACACGTGCCCA
>JAUEJL010054635.1:0-19961 GCA_032274825.1 Drosophyllum lusitanicum
CTTTAATTTGCCAGCTATAAAAGAAGACTTGATGAGACAAATTTAGCCCCTCAACTTTGATAACACTACAAAAGACATACCAAAAGTTAACACTATATGCTTCACAATTAGAGAGAATATAAACAACACCCCCCACAGATAATTGTGAAATAAGTCTAATAATTTCAACTATTCACACATCTTGTTATGTTGATAGGCAACCAATCATTTGGTAAAGATATTTGCTACATTTTCAGCCGATTCTATTTTCAAAGGTTGTAAATTTCCTAAACCTATTTTTTCCTTTACAAAATGGAGATCTATTTCAAAAAGTTTTGTTCTTTCATGGAAGACTGGATTTGATGCTATTTGAATAGCAGCTTTACTATCACAAAATACCTTTACCGGAGTTGAGTAATTAATTTTTAAATCATTTAAAAATTTTAAAATCCATATTATTTCACATGAAACTGCAGCCAAAGCTCTATATTCTGCTTCTGCAGATGATCTTGATACAGTTGGTTTTTTGCTCTTCCAAGAGACCAAAGAGCAACCAAGAAAGATACAAAAACCAGTAACAGACTTACTAGACATGACACTCTTACCCCAGTCCGAATCGACAAAGGCTGTTAAATTAAGCTCACTACCTTTTTTAATTTCAATACCTTTACCCGGAGAACCTTTCAAGTACCTGAGAACTCGCAAAGCTAATTTTAAATGAGACTGTAATGGAGCATGCATAAATTGACTTAAAAGATGAACCGCATAAGATATATCTGGTCTTGAAAGAGACAAATATATCAATTTACCTATTAGTCTTTGATATTCACCGATATTTGTTAAAGGTAAATCATTACTATCTTTTCCAGACAATACCAAATTAGCTTCTATAGGAGTTTTAACCGGTTTACATCCCAATAAGCCAAATTCAGACAATAAGTCTAAACAATATTTTCTTTGGGACAAACAAAGACCATCACAAGTTTCCATTACTTCAATACCCAAAAAATATTTGAGTTTTCCTAGATCTTTTATAGAAAACTTTGAATTTAAAAGTTGTTTAAATTTTTCAATTTCAGACTCATCATTCCCTGTAATAACCATATCATCAACATAAACAAGAAGGGCAACAAATAAATTACCAGAAGACTTCACAAATAATGAGTAATCATTTTTACTTTGCACAAAACCAGATTCTACTAAGGTTTGGGTTAATTTTTCATTCCATTTTCTTGGAGCCTGTTTTAACCCATATAAGGACTTAACTAACTTGCAAACTCTTTTATCAGAATCACAGAAGTAACCCGGAGGAAGCGACATATAAACATCTTCATTTAAGTCTCCATATAAAAAAGCATTATTTACATCTAATTGGAATAAATTCCAACCATTTTGTACAGCAAGATTTATTAGGCATCTAACAGTTGTCATTTTAACAACAGGAGAGAAGGTTTCGTCAAAATCAATTCCCTCCCTTTGACTATACCCTTTTGCCACTAGTCTAGCTTTGTACCTATCTATTTCACCTGTAGATTTGTATTTTATCTTATAAACCCATTTGCAGCCAATAGGCTTTCTCCCAGGTGGAAGCTCGGTAAGAACCCATGTACCATTTCTATTTAGAGCTTCCATCTCTGAGTTCATGGCATCAACCCATTGTTGGTCTTTACATGCTTCCCAATAAGACTCGGGCTCAACACTTTTGTTAAGATTTGAAACAAAACAATGATTTTCGGTAGATAGTTTAGAATAATTAACAACTTTTTCTATACCGTATTTTACTTTATTTCCTAAAACAAACTCATCATATTTTTTTTGGCATAGTTGAAGTTCTATTAGATCTCCTAAGATTATCAGACCCGCTAGGAATCGTATCATGAACCGGTTGACTTTGATTATCTACGGAGGCGCCCTCAGGGAGATTATTTTCATCATTTTGTGTTACAGTGTTACTACAACCATCCTTTGTTGCTCCATTTGAACCATCAAAGGAATGTGAATCACTTCCATCACAAACAGGAGTTTCTCTCCCTTCATCATCGGGACTTTCAGAGTTTTCAAACAGATCAAAAAAATTTAAATGGTTGACTTCCCTTTCTAAAAATTTTGAAATTTGAAATTCACAACTAGTTTTAAACGGAAAAACATGTTCATAAAACTTAACGTCTTTTGAAAATATTATAGTCTTACGATAGAGACTATACAATTTATAGCCCTTTTTAAGATTTGAATATCCCAATAAAACACATTTTTCAGACCGGGGACTAAACTTATCAGAACTATTTAAAACAGTAGCAAAAGCAAGACATCCAAAAACTCTAAGATGGGAGAGATTAGGTTCAAAGCCATTAACCAGTTCATAAGGCGATCTACCAGACAACACGGACGAAGGTAACCTGTTGATTAAGTAACATGCAGCTAGAATACACTCATTCCACATATTAAGAGGAACTCCCCCTTGAAACATAAGGGCTCTTGCTACATTTAGCAAGTGCCGATGTTTCCTCTTAGCAATACCATTTTGTTGGGGTGTATATGTGCAAGAGGTTTGATGAATAATCCCATGCCTTTTAACAAAAGATTCCATGTTTTGTTGATAAATTCGGTGCCATTATCACTTCTAAGAATCTTTATTTTTTTGTTAAATTGAGTTTGCATGAGATTATAGAAATTTTCAACCTTTTCATATACTTCATCTTTGGTTTTTTGTAAAAAAAAACCCAAACACCCCTGCTATAGTCATCAACAAATGTTAAAAAATATCTAAAACCTTATTTACTTGTAACCCTATACGGACCCCATAAATCAAGATGAACTAGATCACCTAGGTCATTTGTTTTGTGTTCACTCAAGGGAAATGGTTCCCTTGTTTGCTTAGCCTTGTGACATATTTCACATATAGGTTCTTCATGATCGGTTTCAAGATTTAATTTAATTTTCAAAACATTTAAGACTTGTTGAGCCGGATGACCAAGTCTATTATGCCAAGTGTTTCTAGAAAAGGAACATGTTGCAGACTTATTACATGTAAAAATATTACCTCTACCACTTGAATCAAATAAGTATAGACCACCCTTTTCACTACCAGTCCCCAAGGTTTCCTTTGACTTCAAATCCTGTATGTAACATTTACGGTCATCAAATCCTATAAACACATTACTATCTCTAGCTAGACTATGAACTAAGAGTAAACTCACACAATATTCAGGGACAACTAACACGTCTAAGAGAATTATATTGTTTGTTAATTTTAAATTTCCATTTTTCTTAATTTTTGCCTTTGTTCCATTTGGATGACCAACAAACAAATTTAAATCAGAAACATCAATAACATTTTGCATAGACTTTTCGGAACATGTCATATGTTGGTTAGCTCCAGAATCAATAATCCATCCAAGATTATCTTTCGTGGAATTAGACACATTGTTGCTCTTAAAAAAACTTTCAAAATTTAGATTGAAGAAACTATTTGAGTTAAAAAAACTACCTGTCATGTTAGCATGCACACCTCTTGGCGTAGGTTTTTCTTCGATCAATCTCATCAGCTTAGAAATTTGTTCACTTGAAAAAGGCATAGATCCAGATGTACTTGCCTCATATGAAGAAGTTGATTTTGTGCAAGTATGATTACTTGATGGTTCTTTATTTCCAAATTGCTGTTGTGTTTTCTTTTTGTAGCCAGGTGGATACCCAATTATTTCAAAACACCTATCTATTGTATGACCATTTAGACCACATTTTGTGCATTTTAAATTTGAGTTTCTTTTAAAATTATCGGGATATCCGACCACTTCAAAACATTTTTCAATTGTATGTCCAATTAGACCACATTTAGAACATTTCAAGTTAGAATTTTTGCTTGATCTACTCTTATTATCAAGAGTTTTAGAAACAAACGCACTTGCTTGAGTTTTATTACCCGAGTTATGGATCCCCCTATGTGACTCTTCTCTTGAAATAATAGCAAAGGCGGTTTTAACGGAAGGTAAAGGTTCTCTAGTTAGGATGTTACTTCTTATTGGTTGATAAGTTTCATCTAGACCCATAAGAAACTGCATCAATTTTATTAAGTTATTATGATTAGAGAATTCCTGAGCAGCGTGACAATTACATGTATGCAATTTAACAAGCGCATCAAACTGTCTCCAAAGGGAATTCAACTTATGGTAGTATACGGACACACTTTCACCATTTTGACTTAAAGAATTAATTTTATGATGTAAATTAAATGTTACCGAACCATCAACTTTGTCATAAGTTTCTTTCAATTCTTGCCACACTATTGATGCATTCTTTGAAAAAATTTGACCTAGGTATAGCTCCTCTGTAACGGAATTCAAAATCCAAGTTAAAACAACTGAGTTGCATCTATCCCACTGTTTTGCAAGAACATTATTATCACTAGGTCTTTCACATGTACCATCAACAAAACCAACTTTATTTTTAGTTTCAAGAGCTAATTCCATCGCACATACCCATACCTTATAATTTTCTATGCCTTTTATTTTAAAACTTATAAGGGGAATATTACTTGTGTCACTAGCATGCAAGTATAACGGATCACCAAAATCAAGTTTGCTAACCAATGTACCAAAGACATTTTCAGCATCAGAATCACTATCAGACATGGGGTGCTAATGTAAACAATCCAAAAAATGGATAAAAAAAAGAACTACCAGATAGAGAGACCCTTGACTATGGGCCAAGTATTCTCACGACGGGCAGTTGTCTCCTGCCCGACACAGGAGCTCGCCGGAGAAGGAACTTGCTATAGAACAAGGTGAGTAAAGAATTTCTTACAGTGCAAACTTCGTAGATAAACCAGAAGCACCAAAACAATCAGGACTATCAAAGTAGTTGAGTGACAATAACAGCAACAAAGCAACCTGCTTTCTTAAAATATGGCTATCTTCAACAGTGCGATTTGAGAGATTGCAGCAGAAATATATATATATTTTTATTAATCGTCTAGTAACACTCGAGAAGAAAGAAGGAATCGACCAAGCAGAAAGAGATCAACTTTCGTATGGGGCTTAATTTGCTCGGGAACAAAAAACCCTCAAGTAACAGGTCAAACCAGAGTACTTAGACAGCCCTAATCCCACAGGAAAAGGCACAAATCGAACCGAAATCAGATAAAATCGAGCACCTAGTGCTCTGATACCATGATAGAAAACAACCCTAGTGATGAAACAATGAAAAGGGTTGAATGATTTTGAACAAACGAACAAACCAACAGATTTAACACACCCAAATGGGTCAACTTCAGAGAAGAAAAGAAGGAGATTCAGTGTTCCTTTTTTGTACATGTTAAGCAGCAAAGACCATCCAAGATATATAGCTTCTCTCCAACGTCTAGAGCTGAGAAAAAAGGAAACCAGCAGAGAATCTTGATTTGGGGAAAGAGATCTGAAATTGACTCCAAAAATCACGTCAATTCCCTTTAATTTGCCAGCTATAAAAGAAGACTTGATGAGACAAATTTAGCCCCTCAACTTTGATAACACTACAAAAGACAGACCAAAAGTTAACACTATATGCTTCACAATTAGAGAGAATATAAACAACAGCAATGAATGAGTCATTCAATTAAATTGTCTTTATATACATAATGAAATTTTTATTAGAACTTTAGAGAAAGAGAAAATATTTCTTTTATTTATATATTTTTATCAAATTTTCATACTTTATACACACATTTCTAAATACTAGTATTGTACCCGCGCAATGCAGCGGTTACGAATATTTTTTTCTCAATAACATGTCTTTTTTTAAAATAGGGGTGGTGTATTTCTTATCTAAATTATAATTGGTTAATAAAATTTCATATGGATGATAATATCTAACAAGAGTATTGACATTATAATTCTATTCTATTTTATTTATATTACCCATTTAAAAATTCTAGTAATTTTTTTAAATTTAGTTTGTATGCTATTTAGATTTAATATTTCTGGTTATACACAAATTTTAAAGTTAAGTTAAAATATTTATTATATGATAGAATATTTAATATGAAAAGTTTCATTATCAATTTTTTTAATTATTAAGTTAATTTGTATTTGATTTGATTTTTTAAATAATTTTTATTTTGGAAGGTTTAGTTTTTAAAATGGTATATAAGATTGTCATTAACTCCACTAAATAGTTGTTTTATTTAATAGTGTCCATTTAGTTTAATATTGAGGGTAAATTAGTAATTTCAAATTACTTAAAATTAAGAGATACAAAAGACCTAAATTATTTATAATATAGTATATATATATATTAAAAAATCACTCACATTGGGTCAAGTTGTGACAACCCGGGAACACCTTCGTGGCCATCTTCAATACTCATAACTATGACACCCGGGACATGCGATAGACCAGTGTTGTGGAATCGAACTCGTTCCTGGATGAATATTTTGTAAGCATTTGGGATGCAATGTGATCTTTCAAGTTTTCAATAAATCAAGTACTTTTGGTAGTCAAAATACTGACCTGGATTGCATTTGCAGACCTCAAACGAAAGAGAACTGAAGAGTATCTGATACGTAACAAGTTTTGAAAATTTTCAAGAGCAGATATTATGTGATCTTTCTGAGGCTTGAATGACGGGGAAGCCAGTCTTGGTTTGATTCTGAACAAGAAAACAATGCATCCATGTAGTTTGACAGACATTTGGGATGTACCACAAGATTGAAAAATTCTTTCTTTGGGAAGTTCAAGTTATGTTTGTTAATTTGCCCATTATCATCACTATAATTAAATTGTTGATATTGAATTTGGTTCAAAATTTCTCCCTCATGTTTTTGCTGCAGCTTGTTTTTGATATTTGACAAATAATCAAATAGTAAGAGTTGTGCATAGTCAAAAAGAGCCAGAGTAATACTGAGAACACAAAGTAAACCAGAGTAAAATTGAAAAAATAAAAGCTTACAATGGCCAGCTCTTTTCGTTCTTCTCTTTTGGAGGAAGGCCAACACCCCAATTATTTGAGTTGTAGCTAAAATCTAACCTGAAAAATATGACTTCAATATATTAGATTAACAAAGTGAATTTTTTTTCATAAAAGATAATTGCTAAAGGACTAAAAAAAGTAATTAAAACACAATGGTTAACACATTTGCATGCTAAGGAATAGAAATTGTACCTGTTGAACCAGTCACCAGAATTGTACGAGTCACGGTCTAAAGACTTAGAACGTAGTATCTCATCTCCACAATGAAAAAATGGAACACCCTGGTAATTTGTCAATTATATCATTTTGTTACAAGAATATCAAATAATAGGTTCAAAATATTAATAAATATACCATCCAACCAAAAGAAGAGCTCACTTGGCTAAAGTATATTTTAAGACAATATTTTTGAGTAACATCAATATAAACACTCCTTGGGATAAACTAGAATCATGTACGTGTTATTTTGGGAGAAAGATAGAGGAAAACAAATGCATTCTTATAAGAAAAACCACCACCTGGGAAAGTGCGATAATGCTTGTTGCTAAATGGTTTATCCTGCACCTCTCATCAACGGAAATTTCTATTGGTGTCTTTGAGATTGAATAACCAGGGTTAGAACATAATACATATATAAGCACTACAAAGTTTTTGCACAAGCTTAATGTACCTTCAAACTAATAATATCAAAGAGGGTCTCATTGTCATGAGCAGACACATAGTTAATCTGGAAAAACAAAAAAATTAACACAAAAAATGAAAGGTGAAAATCCCTCGACTCTAAATCTTAACTAAGCAACCAAAGAGAATGAAGATACACTTTCTAAATATGACAAAACCTTACTGTTTCCACTGGTTGTGAAGCATATGCAACAGGAGCTCCACCATACGTTGAAATTTCCGACCCTTTAACCTACAACCAAAACAATTGTGAAGAAATAACAATATAACCTAAATGAGTTGGGTTGACCCCAAACACTTTCAATCCAAAATCTTAATTTTTTTAATGAACAATTGCCGCTTCACATACGAGACAAACCTTGTAATTTTTCAATAATAAACTAATCACTTAGGTAATATGATTTATGAGGTTTTATGCATCAGAATTACACTTTATGGGACTTTTCACCTGTTAGACCCGTTTGCTTTTAAGCTAATTTTGTTGACTTCACATGTTGACCTACTTTCAGAGATAAAACATACCCCAAATTGATTCATTCATACATAAACGGGTCACAATTGCCACCTATAAAATACGCTAAAGAATTTATCTACAGGAGACAAACTTTGGAGGATGCGAATACTGGAGATGATGAATAACAATTTTATTGCAAGATGCTAAAAATAAATGCTCACTATGTAGTTGAGATGTACGCTTTACCTCTTGGCCATCACAGTTTGTTAGCACAAATTCCTTCAGGTTTGCAGCCATCCCAACCTAAATATTTGAAATGGTGAATACTTGAACATGAAGCATATCAAGATAAATGAACATAATCTAGAACTAAAGTGGTCAAATGATAATGATGTTCATCACCCAATTCATGTATATAATATTATAATCAGAGAAATCTAGAAAACATGAATCACATAGTTGAGACCATTTAGGTTGAAGTATCAGCCTATACAATTATTAAGAAAATGTTTATTATTATTATTAGCCTATTAGGCTTCTCAAAATTACTACTCCATCAAGAAATTGCATGATTTCTAATGAAAACTGCAACAATTTTATTATTAGAAAGCTTCCCATTTACACTTGTTCATTTATTGATTACACTGAATTTGGTTCACAAGATCCCTTTATTATGTCATTTGTGTAGGGTACTTTACCTGAATATGATCCTTCGATAAAGCAAGCATACACGCTTCATTAGCCTCGGAACCATGGCCGTGGCCATTTGGCTGAAAAAAAGTTACCATTGAACACAATTACAATCTTCTTGGCTACATAAGCTGCCAGGCTACATAACTAAATATCAAAAGGAGAGAAATAAAACGATACATTCTCATTACTTGCAAAGATAATCCCGTGAGGAATCCCTGTTGAAGAGGATGACCAAAAGGAGATCCACCAAGCAATGCATCACGAATTCGATCATTAAAACTGAATACAAAACATCAATCAGTTATCATATTAACATACAGTCATTTTTTTAAAACAAGAATTGCTTTCATCGTAAATAAAAAATGTTTGGTTACTACGTAAATTTAAAGGCGTACAGCGTACCTCCCAATACCACTTCCCGCTAGATTGAACTGAGATGCATTTATCCCACGACCGTTATTTGCCACTTCACCAAAATCCCAACCTTCGCCATATCTGAAATACAAAAAAATTATCGGAACATATTGAAATTGAACTCATACACATTCTATTTGTTGTGATTTTTTCTAAATACTTTACATATCCCGAAGAAATAATACTACAGAATGCTAAAAAAGCTATCATATTGTAGCTAGGGAAAAGTTCAAACGAGAACTGCGAGAACTATTTGTAACATCATTAATGACTTGTTAATAAGGGTATTTTGGTCATTTATATATTTACCCAACCGTGAATTGCATCCGAGTGAACCTTCATTAATGAGTGAGGTTTGATTTCCCAAAATACCCCTCATTAATGTGTCATTAATGAGCCTTTACAATTATTAGCCATTGATTTATTTTAATCAATGGCCAAGATAGGTTCTCACAGTCCTTGCACGAAAAACAGTTCTCGTTTGAACCCTCCCTATTGTACCTATACAATGAACCAACTAGAGTATACAAATTATAAATTAGTAAGAAATCAACTAAAGGGTGCTTGCATTCTTACATGAAAATACTCGAACCATCTACTTTGTCTTTGTCCCTTGATAAGTTTTTAAGCACCCTCTTAGCCCTCATCTGTGATTAGGAAAATAAGTTACAAATCAACTAAAAGCTTCCTTTTCATTTACTCACCATTCCAATGTAATTGTTATCAAGAAAATGACAAAATTGCTTTTAAAAAAAATGACAAAATTGTTCAATCCCTAATCTCTTAAGCGATGTCAAATATCAAACATTGCAATTTCATTGGATGAAGGGAGTACAAGGGAAAACAAAGTATTGTCTCATACCATGGTACTTTTCATCAGATGACCCATAAGATCAAATCGGAACCCATCAATCTGTAAGAGATCCATGTAGTTGGTAGTTATAATCACATGAAATATAATTACAAACATATTACTGGAGATTTTAGGAATACGGATTTCAAATTCTTAAACACACGAGTCCTGGTGGAAGTGAACATCTCATTTGGCATTGTGCTTCATAGGACAGTGCCTAAAACTTTATTAATGAAAAAAGGGTCAAATAGATATCTTACATAAGGGGATCATAGTACTTTTACCTTATAATTGACTACCCAGTTTACGAGATCATCAACAATCAAGCGATCAACCATAAAATGTTCACTGGCAGTGTTATTTACACATGTACTGTTCTCAATGAAGCCATCTGCATTCCTTCTTAAGTAATAACCTGGAACAATCTGTAAGGAACTCATAGTTAGGCACTTTACTTTCCTTTTTGTATACTCCCACTCCCTCGGAAATTTTTACAATGCTTTCCATTTTGAGATGTCCCATAAATTACAACATTCCTACTTTTTGGAAGTGTTCAAGCTATACTTACGTTGCCGTGCACAAAATTACATCAGTAAGTCACTATTAAAGTTTACTTCTAGACATTTTAGAAGTTGTGAAATATACCATAACTATGTACCCTATGAAATGATGCAATTTCAAGGGAAGGCTGGAGTAAGTTGTTCTAGAAATAGAAATAAAACTTGAGAATCAAATGAACAACCTTGTCAAGCACAGAATTATCATCAACGGGTCCATTTCCATGTAAATGGTTATATACAACATCCAACACAACCCGGAGGCCTGTACGATTAAGTGCCTGCACTCCATTATATTATCAACAACAATTATCTACCAACAAAGGGATTATAACTTTTAAATCCAAAAGATTGCAATAATAATAATATATAAATATTAACCTGAACCATCTTCCGAAACTCTATTATACGGCAAGGACCATTGGGGTTAGTTGCATAGCTTCCTTTAGGGACTCCCCAAAGAACAGGATTATAACTTTTTAATGAAAAAAATATACATGCAAAAAAAAAAAGATTAGTTTTCCATACATGTGCAAGACCTTGTATAAATTTGGAATGATCCAAATTATTATAACACGTGACGAAAAAAATATTTACAAGTATCGGAGTAAAGAATTAAAGAACATGAATTACCCCCAATTGTATCCATCCTCGTTTTGGATGGCTGTGATGCATTCCTGCTGCTCAGCAGAATCAGGTGGCAGAGACTTCAGCATTTCCATATCTGATCTTTTTCACGGCAACCACAAAGGGATTCAATTTTTGGTTCTTTTCACAATTGATCCATCAAGAATGACCAAATTCTATAGCATGATATTATATGACTATGGTTGTATTTCATATTTCTGTATTAGTACATATAAAAAAACATTTCGAGAAGGGATGTCCCGAAATCTTTTTATTGTCATCTTGAGTCACAAAATAATAGTAAATTTGAATAATAAGAATGAAGGAATGAAGAACTAATCTTACCTACAAACTTCCAGTTTTCCTTCTGATCGTTAACATCTCCAAATTGGAAGGTTGGCAGCAGATGGATATGTGTTAGGCCAGCATTTGACAATTTTTTCAAATGAAGTATACCAGCAGATTCCTTCAACAAAATAATAGTGAAACTTCATGTGATTAGCTTTGGTTGAGTTTCTGAACTCCTTTTGAGTGCCTAATAAAAAACAATAAATACTTTTTTTCTAGAAAATTTAAAATCTTGGTAATCAAAACCTACTTGAGAAGTGAAGGCTAGATAACCTCCACGAGCTTCAGGATGCACTGTAGAGTCATTAGCACTGTATGGAATATGTTAAATTGAAAACAGAGACAATGAAGAATACAATTCTTTCAACCTCCCTTTTTTCCTGCTTAGCGCCTTAGCGGAGTGTTTACAATTATCTGAAAGAAAATAAAGCGAATGAAATAGGACACACCTGAAATCTCTAATATGCAGTTCATAGATACTAATATCAGAAAAATCTGGTATGTCAGGCTTCTCGTCTGACAAATTATCCCATTTATGTGGTTTTAAAACATCAGAATTAAGATTGACTAAAAAGGTCCGCTTCCCATCACCGGAGAGCCTACCAAAAACAAGAAAACAATGTCCGAGTAAGAACACCAGAACGTGACACACGGGTCATTTCACAAACAGCTAACATACCCTCTGGCATAAGGATCATTTGCAATACACTTTTCTATCTGCAAGGTGCTGGGATGGTAGACAGATACTTCATAGACATAATAACACCCCTCCCAACTTCTTGGACCATCAACACTCCAAACACCGTTGGACTCTTTAAGCTGGACAATCTCGAGGGCTTCACCACCAGAGGGTCCATTATATATGAGTGCACGCACGTCCTGTTTTATGACACACATGAGCCCAACAAGTTCCTTTTAAGGGTGTGTTTAAATTTGTGTTTTAGAAGTGATTATTTATTATTGTGGGTCAAATACACAATAATCGGTTTCTAATGTTTGGCAAAACAGATTCCGCTTTTGCTCATTATAATCTGATTATTCAGGGCTTAACTATTCTGATCTGCATAATTCTATTCACACCGCCAACAACAAAACTGATTTTGAGACTTTTACTCTAATTCCACAATGCGTCTCTCATTTTCTAACAAAATTGACTTTCTCGCAATTTTTTCTATTGGTTCCTCAAGCAATCAAAATTTGTGAAGGACTAACATTTGATTATCGGAAAAAGCCCACCCAAACGCTATCTCGCTCGTTTTATTACAGCTGATTATCTATTGCATAGTCACTTTAAAGCACAGATCCAAACATCCATGAGTAATCATATTAAAGGTGAAGGCAGGAAGTAAAAACTGCGACAAGTAAAATTACTTGAGCAGTTGGAGCCCAAAGATAAAGTGAGACAACTTCATTTGAGAAAATAGCACCAAGAGGACCCGTATACGAGAAAATGTCGTCAATAACACCAGGAAGCTGTAAACCAGTAACACTAATGCATTGTCCACCGGCTGCAGAAAGTAGCAGAAGCAGGAATCACTAAATATCAATATGGTAAAATTAACTCCACTAAGGAAATCTTCCATGTGGAATTCCTAAAATATAAGCTGGTATGTTTATAGACACACAATATTAATGATCTTCATATGACAAGATACAAAGTGAAGCGGCAGCATAAATTATAAATACTTACCATCAAAGAAAGCAACAGCCAGTTGCTCTTTGAGAATAGTCTCGGGGTTCAAAGCTGTAGGCACCTTAAAAGTGTTATAATCTCGTATATGAGGAAACTTGTCTCTCACCTAAAAGTTTAAAATATTATTGAGGGTAAATCAGGTAAACACACATAGTTATAAATTATAATATTATCAAACATATTTAAGAGGGGTATCAACCATTATCTTACATTTTCTGGAAGCCTCTGATCATGTCTCTCAAGCTCAATATTCAAATCATAGCCTGTTTGTGGTAAAAATGTGGATTATATGTTAAAGATCCTAAATTAATTTAAAAGAAATGCTGATGAGCAGAATCATAGGTAAGCACACACCTTCAATTCCGTTTTCTGTAACAGATAATGCAGCAGATTTACTGGAGTATAAGAAACATGAACCACCATCAGCATCTACATTCCAAGCAATTATTGATCTAGAGACCCAGTATGCTCGAGAGATGGATAGGCTATCCTGGAAATGATGAACAGTAGTTATTAAGAGCACTGACATAAGATGATTACAAATTAGCATGACAGAATTGTAAAGTGATTATCCAATTATCACGGCTGCTTCTAGTGTTTGTGTATAGTAAAATTGATTGTAATAATCTCATTGATTATTAGCTATATAATCAATCTAGGAGTAGCTATAACAAAACTGATTCTGATTATCAAATTATTTAGAGAAAATATTTTACATGTAAATCCATAAATAACCAGAATTTTGCAAACGCTCAAACAGTTGATCATCTGATTATCACAACTTCAAACTAGCCAAAGCACATCCAACTTCAAACAGTCGATCATCTGATAATCAATCTCTCAGTTATTTCATATCACGTATTCTCTTTCAAAACACAATGGCAAACACCCGTAAATGAGGCAACAACAACATTGAAATCATCAATTATCAATATGGGATATGTCATGGGGCAGAATCACCTGCGTTCTTTCAACTCACCAACAAATGATAATTAGCAAAATACTACAGTACAACTTAGGTATAGGAACCTGAGGGGGCGATGAAGCAGTCTCCTTAAGTGGCATTGTTGAACTTGAGCAGCAACAATGATGAATTTGAGTTCTCGTTCTGCATTTGACTATGGAGGGATAGCGAGGTATGGGTCGAGTCAAAGGACCTGTCGGGTGGGTCTTGTTGTGAAGAAAGAAGGGAAAGCGGTTGGAGGGGTTACGAGTGGGGGAGATGATAGCAGGCAGAAAAGCAGGAAAAGATTGGCAAGGAATGGACATCTGGAGATGACTGGGTTGGTTCACAGATTCTTGATTTTCAGTTTTCTACTTTTATAAACCCGACTCAGGTTTGAAACGGGGCTTTACCCGATTCGAGGCCCGATAGTCGAGTTTTTTCATTTTCTGTTTTTTTGTAAAAAATAGTAGAGTTTTTATTTTTTGAAAAAAATAGAAAACGTGTTTGGATGAAAGTGTTTACCACTCAAGTTACTAGTAATTTTATTATTTTTGAAAAAAACCAAGTATGATTCCATGTCAATAATCGATGACAAGCCACATTTTAAAACCCTTATTGTTATTATTTATTTATTATTATTATTATGAAGCTAACAAGAAACGGATGAAGAATGCTAAAGATGAACAATCTTGAACATAAAAATCTGGAATAAATCTAGAAGACGAAGATGAACAAGATCCAAACAAAAAATTATCTGGAAAATTGAAGAAATTATGAAGAACAAATTGGTCAAGCACCCACAATTAGAACAACCAACACATCTAAAAAAACGCTATGTTCGAAACCCTAGTACCTAAATCAGTAAAGTCACATATGTTACGTTTTGAGCCCATTCATCGATATTAAAGTCCATCTGTTCAATCTCAATGATATCGCAAATGAGTTTAATCGTATAAAACCCTAAAGTGAAATCGCAGATGAGTTGTAATCCAAGAACAGATCCAATACCTCAATCGATGAATCCAATAACATGTTAAAGAAATCTAAGAAGATGAACTCAACCCATGGGGTTTCTTGATTTATGAGTTGTGTTCAAAGCACACAAAGCCTATTCTTGTTCTTTGATTTAAAGCATCTATGAACCCTAAAATCGTTGAGTTCAATAGAAACTTGGATCTGGAATCAACGATTTATGAAAACTCACATCTCATTAGAGAAGATGAGCGGATGGCCGAAGCAAATGGCCGGAATTACAAGTTGGCGAGGTTGAATAGCCATTTGCAAGATCCGCAGGGTCTAAAATAGTTATATTTTTTTGTGATTTTAATGATAATAAAAATTAAATATAATATTAATTTTGTTTTGAATCACTTTTTTAACAAGAAAAAACACATAAGTAGACATGTCATCATCACGTCCTTGCCACATTAATGAAACCTAAGCCACATCACCATATGACCTAATATAGCAGGTTTGATGTGTTAAATGGTAATTTTTTTAAACTTTGATATATTAAATTGTAAGTTTTAAAATTGAATACATACAATAGCAAAAATTGACAAGTTTAATACATTTTATTGAACTAAACCCTAATTATATATATTCATTTATCAAGAATTCTTACTGTTCATAACCTTCGGCTAAATGTTAATATATATAATTAGCTATAGAGTCAATGGCATGCGTGATTCAAATACTTTAATACTGCATATTACATCAAACCACATTAGCTATATTTCATTTTCTTTTCTCCATATTTCAACCTAGAAAAATACACATTTTTAACACTTCACATACTTAAGATGTCTTTAAATAAATATTTTTATCCCTCTCTTATGAATTTGTCTCTTCTCCACTCTCCTCTCTACCCTCTTTTCTCACAGGCAACAAACTGATACTTCAAAGTAAGAGTTTTCATAGTACTTCAAGTATAGTGCAGAGGTGAGCATAGAAGCCGATTAACCGACAAAACCGACCCAAACTAACCGAACCATTTCAATAAAATATTTTGTAGTTTTTAAATTATTTATCTATACTAATATGAAATATTACTAAGGATTATTGTATGTTAAATTCTAAAAAAATACTTTTAGAGTGTCGTGTCTTAGAGTTTTTGGAGTTTTTGTCATTATTTTTAAGTTTTATAATCGTTTTCTATTATATATATTCTATACGATGTCTCGTATTTATTTATTTTCGTTTCACATGAAGTTTTCTTATTTATTTTTATGCCAAGTTTTGTTCATTTCTTAAATTAAATTATTGTTCATTCTACCCAAGTTTATTTTTAATGTTCAACTTCCTTATTGGTTAACCACCCCATTTAACTGATAACCGCCCCATAACCGATTAATCGCCTAATTAAGAAACCGAAACCGATAGGTTTGAATTAAACATAACCGAAACAATCGATTATGGTTCGGTTTTAAGTCTTAATCGACTCGTGCTCAGCCCTAGTACAGTGAATGGTGTTTACTTAAAGTACTGTACACCACGTAGACAACACCAATACTACAATTCACTTGCTCCGTTTGAGCTAATGAGCTTATCCTTTTATAACAAACCATTCTACATTTAGCATTGGCTTGTGACATGAGTTGTGCTTTACATCTCACATTGATGTATACTTTTGGCATATTTGTGTATAAGTTCAGCAAACACCACATCATCCATACGTAGTACGGCCTCTATCTCCGTGCCATAGATATCGATCACTATGAACACGCATATATATATACATGCATATCACCATCCATCAAACACTGCCGCGCGTAAAAATCGAACTGCATACGATAAATACATAAATCCACGAAAATGAAGATATCATTCTTCATCTTTGTTTTCTTGTCAACGCTCTCACTTTCCACCTGTCAATCTCGGCCAGCTCCCGTCCACGAAACGGATGGGAACATCCTCCGATCTGGCACCAACTATTACATCTTGCCCGCCATGCAAGGCGTGGGTGGTGGCGGTCTAACCCTAGCTCGTGGTGGTGGCCAGTTATGCCCCCTTGAAGTGGTGCAAGAAGTTAGCGAAGGGAATAACGGGTTACCCTTGAATTTCGCACCAGCCAACAAAGATGGTATTATCCGTGAATCTGTTGATCTTAACATTAAGTTCTCAGATGCATTCACATGTGCTCCGAACACGGTTTGGCGAGTCAACTTATTTAATGGACAACGAACGTTATCGAGCCAGGGGGTGGTAGGAAGACCAGGTCAGGAAACCATAGACAATTGGTTCAAGATAGACAAGTATGAGGATCACTACAAGCTGGTCCACTGCCCCTCGGTGTGCCACACTTGTAAGCCAGTTTGTGCAGATGTTGGTTCTTCCATTGGTGAAAAAGGACGTAGAAGTTTGGTTTTAAATAACAAGCCTCTTAAGGTCAAATTCAAGAAGGCATAATTAATGACTTTTATATATATGGTCAAAATCCATATGCAACGTTGTATTTGCATGTGATGTATGTGATAAACTGATAATAAATGGCTGGTGATGTACTAATTAAATGTTATTATATGATCTAAAGTATATATATATATACACTATGATGTATATTGGTATGTCTTTAAAAGCTTGTGTTTAAATTAAAATATCAATAATACATGAGAAAGAAAATATTAAGGTTGCCTTTTAATGTCATTTTCAGCTTTCCTATCTAAATGTTACAAGATAGCAATCAAAGAAAAATGACACAAAGATTATATGTGGTTTGATTAAAGATGTTTTGACTTATATACGTTCACAGGCTTGGATCAACCTGCAGAGATATCTACTATCATGTAACTTTTCAAATGATACTTTGGAAATTAACCTTAGCTTTAAAAATTTATAACCGAAAACCTTAATCACTATTAGACGGAGTCCATACCGCGGGAGCTCTGTTGAGTAGTAGACTGTGTAGACTCGTTCAGTTCAAGTATAAATCCATTCAAACTACTAAAATTCTAATTACCACTCTAACACATAACTTATAATCACTCGATCATATACTCTATTATCTTTTGGCTCAATAAAACTTTTTTAGATACCCAAATGTTCCACAAACCTGAGCCCATCATGACATCAATGATAAGAACTTGTAACGCTTGGATCTATAGATAATTATTCTGTCTTCATTACAAAAAGTTAAAATAAAGTGGCGAATAGAATAAAAAGCAGAATGAGCAATTAAAGTGCGCGAAAATAGAACAAATTACATATGTCAAAATTGTTATCGTATGCAATTAACTTTATTTTATATCTAAAAATACAAACAACTTATAAATTTGGTTATAACCTGATAATCAAGTTACCAATTTTTTCTTGAATTTTGATTTTTTTTAATTTAATCATTCATATGTTCGTGTGTTCTTCAAAGTTTATCATCATTATGTTTATCTTTAAACCAAAAAGAAACAAAAAATTGATTGAATCAAGAACTGGTTCATGTTCTTATATATACTCCTAAATTGACATGCAGCCTTAAATCCGAAAAACACAATTTGTTGCTTGTTTTAAATCCGCCTTTATAACCTTGAATCTATTGAACAGAACGACTTGAATACTAAAACCCAAAAACGATTGAACAAACAAACCTGCAAAATGATTTGAATACTTAAACCTATAAAATGTAAAGCTTCTCTATCTCTCTCGTTTGTTTAAAATAGTTTAGGGCTTAAGCAAACGACGAACACCTTATGCTTTGAACAAACGAACCCCCAAAATGACGATTTGAACAAACGAACCCCCAAGATGACGATTTGAACAAACGTTTACATCTCAAATTAGAAATTAAATAGATGTGAATGTAATCTATTACATCTTCAACAAGGAACCGATTACATCTTCAACAAGGAACCAGTTACATCTTCAACATATCTTTAACAAATGCAGAATCATTACATCTTCAACTGATTTGTGACATATCGCAATATCGCAAACAAATCGATCAGAAACAAGATTTGCATAACCCAATCGCAAGTTGGAACGAATGGAACCCAATCGCAAGTTTTGCAAAAACTCAATCATCATCATTGTCGGTGGATTTATTTGGAGGTTGTCCAAACATGAAACCCATTAGGAATTTGGAATGGATCGATGAAGGCTTTCGAAAGTTAAACCCATTCCGAGACGCATACCAAGGCTTTTGAAGCCTTTGATTTAAGTTTTAGAAAAAAATAGAAAAAACAAAACAAAAATAAAATGGGCACCATAATTTTGGCTGGAAACTCGAAAATATCACTGGAATCTGGAATTGTCCTCGGAAACTGGCTGTAAAATGGGTGACCTGTTGTACTAGAGGTATTCACTGATCGGATAAAATCGAATTACCAAACCGAAAATTTTGGATCGGACTATTTGGTTTGGATATTTTGGATTTCTGGACTAGATTAGATCAAAACCGATTAATTACTATGGATTTCGGTTTAGTTCTAGTTACTATTATCTAAACTGAAATAAGTATATATATATATGTATATATATATATATATATATATATATAGTTAGGATCAGATGAGAACATCTTTAAAATGAGAACAGAGAGAACACTTTTGGCCTTTGATTTCATTGATCGGATGGTTTAAAAACTGTCACGTTTTTTTGGGCCTTTGATTTCATTAATCGGATAGTTTAAAACTGCCACATTTTTTGATCATCTGTTTGACGATATACCTGATGCGTCAATGCATACAAAAGTGTTTGTCTATATGACTGATCTGATGCATCAATGCATACAAATCTTTAAATTGTTAATATTATAGAAATAATTTTGATTTTAAGATTTAGGA
>JAUEJL010054646.1:0-19956 GCA_032274825.1 Drosophyllum lusitanicum
AGAAGAACACTATTTACATAACTTTACCTTACAAATTCATCTTGGTGACACTTTAAGCCCAAACTTCTAATTTGGTGACACATCATTCATCCACCTATCCTAATTAACTTAGATTCAAAAATTAGGGATCAATGAAGGATGCCACATAGGATAGAAAAGTTATTAAGTTATAAGAGATATAGATACGATTGGGTCGGGTAAGGAAAAGGTTGTACTCGACTAGAAAGAAATCCCTATTAAGCGCTTATTAGCTTGTACCGTACAAGAAAACTTCACCATGGAAAACATCAATATGTTTTGCTTACGCTGTGTTCCCGAGATATCTTTAAGGAAAGAAAAGAAAATTTACGAGAGAAAGGAAAGGATAATAATTTTATTTTCCGTGTTCCGGAGCTAGAAAGAAAAGAAAGGAAATCGGAGAGAAAGGAAATAAGTTTGTGTTCCTGAGTTGGAGATGAAAAAAAGAAAAAATGGTCATTTTACAGTAATACCCTTACTTTTTAAAATTATTTATTGTGAGTAAGGGTAATTTTGTCATTTACGAAAAGTTATAAATACTTTCCTTTCATTTCCTTCCAAATTCTCTCGCTTTTAGGAGGAAAGTTTATGAGAGAAAGTTAACCAAATTTTTCCTCGGAATCTTTTCCTTTCTTCGTTAAAATAACTCTGGAACACAAAAAAAAATTTCTTTCCTTTCAATTATCTTCTTTTCTCTTCGAAATAAAACTCGGAAACACAGCGTTAAAGTTGTAGTAATTCTCGGTATGTTGAGTATGTGTATGAATTCCAAATTTGGACCCATGTTTCATGTTAGGATAACCGTTCACTTGTTCCACATACTTGAACCTTATATGTTCACTAATCTGTCTGAATGGTCGATAACATGAATTTTATTTTTAGAATTCAGGCAGTACGGAACTTGAATATCATTTTCAAGAGGAGCAAAATATAATAATTTTATTTTTGAGGGGGCAATCTTTAAATTTCTTTTAAGATATAAATATTTTATTATATAAAATATTAATTCAGTGAAAAATTTTAGAGGCGCCATAATCCTCGCTGTCGCTATTGAGTTCCTCCCTTGAATGTAGGCCTTTGATCAAGATGCTCAAAATTTTTTAAGTCAACGTTGTGTACCTACAACTTTTTTGTTTCTTTATTTGTTGTATACAACACTAAAATTTGAATTTTGCTTGTTTGGTTACTTTAGGGTACGTTTTTTTCATTTTTGTTTAGGATCTTAAAAATGATTGGACCGAGTTGCTGTTTGCTTTCAAGTTTCAAGTCTCTTGCATTTATAGAAAGGGTTACCGTAAATGATAAAGATGATGATCAAGAATAAAATTAGAGTAATCGACTGAATGTCGATATGAACTAATTAAAGATTAAAATACATGAAAACAGTGAATAATGTGATGCTCTTAAAAGTTCTTTCTGAAAATATAAAGAGGACCCAAAACCTTTGAAGATGAGTGGAAACACTCATAGAAGCACGACAAATTAATATGATATTAATATATATATATATATATATATATATATATATTCATATGTATATATAAATTATAGAAGAACGACGAATATGATATTAATATATATATAAATTATTAAATATAAAATTACTTGTGATCGAACAACGCGAGCTGTTCTTGACTTATTAAAAAGTACAAAATTCACAACAACAACAAAAAAAAACGACGTACAACAATCACAAACACGGCGTACAACTCTCGTAGAAATTTTAGTCAACCCTCACGTTCACTTGGGAAGCAGGGCACTCACTTTCAACCAAGCAGGCCTGGAAAGGATGTCGGCAGCCCACGCGCTGACATGCGGCCGCGCGTGTAGCAACGTCTTTACCTTCGTTGCCATCAGGTAATGCAGATTCGGAAGGTGATGAAGATCCGCCAGCGAGAAGCTATCTCCGCCCAAATACTTGCACTCCGTTAGCCGTTGTTCGTACACATCAAGCACATTCTCCAGCTTCTTTTCGAACTCCGCCACAACTGCCTCGTCGGTTGTCTTTCCAAACATCGGCTTAAAAATTAGCTCCCAATTCAGCTTCGAACTCGCCGGGTCAAATTTCTGACTTTCAACTTCCATCCACACCGTCTGTATCGCCGATTCCTTCGGATTCTTAGAAACCAGATCCGTCCCTTTATTGACGTATGTCGCTGCTAGGTACTTCGTAATCGCCCTTGATTCTGCAACAAATTAACAAATATTGAGCCCTAGAAACCGAAATACACATTGAAATTGCAATCTGAAATCTATTATTACCAAATAGCGTCAAATCACCATCCTCAAACACTGGAACTTCACCGAATGGCTGCACATATGTTAATATACATATCAAATCTAGAGGTTTTTAAGAAAACAATAAATTAAATTATAATCAAATGACATAGGTTACAGTACGTTGCGAGCAAGGAACTGAGGTGTCTTTTGTTCACGGGAGTTCAAATCGACGGGAATGAAGTCGAAGTCGAGACCCTTCTCGTAGAGAGCAGCCATAGCACGAAACGCTGCGGGTGAACCTACGAGTCCATGCAATTTGAGCGCCATGGCAGCAGAAGCTTATTAATTAAGCAGTAATTAAGGATGTTTGGTAGAAAATGGTAGGTGAATAGAACAAGAATTGATGTGCAGGAAATGGGTGATAGAAATATGTGAAGTGAAGGTGAGTATATATAGAAAAGAAGCTAGCGCGATGGTTGGGTTGGAGAATGGTGAGGGTGGGGTGGGGTGGGGTGGGGTGGTCGGCGTAAGAAGCTTATTGTTATATTACTAGACTAAATATCCGTGTGATTCACGGATTGGTTTAAACGATAATAGATATTAAATATTAATAAAAATGTATTAAATACTAACAAAAATCGAATTAAATAAAAATTTAAAAACTTACGACGTACGACATCAACACTCTAACCAGCGATGGAAACATCGACGCGAGTGGGAGGGCAGACTTGACGGCAGAAACATGGTATCATGATACGAAGAGATGTGATTGTATTTATTATATAAGTCATCAATCATTATTATTATAATTATTGGTAATAAACTTAAACGTTATTGGTTATAATTAATAAGGAATTTAAAATGATTATAAAATATTTTATAATAAAACTAAGAATTTGGTTAATTATGATATTTTGAAATATTATAAAGGGTAAATATAATATTTGTAAATTAAGGTGAGCAAATACGATTTTATATGATTTAATAAAGACATATATGAAATTATCTCTAATAATTTTGACTCTAAAAGGTCAAAATTGTTTTTTTAATTTTAAGTGAATGAATGGTCAAAATTAAACATTTTTTAAATGAATGGTTCAGATCGTCTAATAAATTTTATCAAATTAGTCTTTTATTTAGTAAAACTACAAATTTTGTTAAATATGATATTTAAGATATTATAAGGGGTAGATATGATATTTGTAAATCAAGATGGACAAATAAAATCTTATATGATTTAATAAGTTTAATAAGGGCATATATGAAATTATCTTTAATAATTTTGACTTTAAAATGTTAAAATTGATATTTTAATTTTAAATGAATAAATGATCAAAATTAAATATTGTTTTAAATAAATGGTTCAGATCGTCTGATAAATTTTATCAAATTAGTCTTTTATTATATTAGAAGATAGAAGATGCGTGTTTATATATAAATTAATATAGACCAATGGTGTTTGGTCGCCGGTATAAGGAAGTCAGAAGTTTATAGTTTCTTTTTTTTAACGTACATGTCACCTTTATTATAATATATATGTATGAATAAATATTATACAATAGCGACTTTTTCTTATGCTATATATATATATGCTTCTAATGTACTATCATACAATAAAGTTATAAAAATAACCCCGGCTAATCCACAAGTTGGTTTTCTTTTAACTATATTCTAAGTCTTGTACGTCTTTTTTATCTTTTAAAAATAACTAATCCTCGTAACTTAAAGAAAGCCCTATGATTATGTAATTCTTTAAAGAGTCCCTAGAAATTCTTTTAAAAACATAAATTTATTAAATATTTTGTGTTATTTAAAAGCATGTACGTAGTGGACTTGCAAAACTGGTTAATTACAATTACAGCCAGATTTGCATTAGAAGATTTTTTTAGAAGTTGTTGATCTTTTTTATTTCGATGCATTGGTATTACTAAGTTTGGATACGCTCAATTTGGGTGTTCTTTTAGTGCATCCCTAACATGTATAAAAGGAAAATGCTAAGAGGTTTGTTTGTTTGTAAGAGTTGAGAGAAAATATAAGAATATCGGCTTCTGATTGATGAATTGGCCAATTCCAATCTATCTGGCTTCAAATAGTGGTCTAATAAATATAATTTGTCCAACATAAATATTATCTTTCTATCCCCACGCTCTAATAATTTGATCAAATATATTTAGCAACGCATTTGACGTATCCACAACAACTAAGAAAAACATTGAGTATTAGATAGAGATTTCATGCTTAAATTTAGAATTTGATCAAACAACAAATTCTATATTTTAAGAGAACTAGAAAGTAATGCATACGATATTCAACTCTAAAAAAGTTACAACCTTGACACAAGAATGTGTGTAATCGCAAAGAGTAAGATTATGACATAGACAAACACATGAGATATTAAGTGCTCTAATATTCATCTCAAGTAACCATTTTTTAACAATTTAATTTTTTATTAGAAACATTACTATTTTATTTTTCCCTTTATTATTCACATTTAAATCATGCAACTTAAATGAGTCTAACATTACATTGACACCTTATATTCTCTTCAATAACTTTGTGTTGTAAATCTTTATCAATAGTTTGATTCTTATCTAATAATAATGTTAGTTAATTCCAAGAACTTATACAAATTACATGCATACTTATACAATTATACTATTCTTAATTATGTTCTTTAAGTTGCTTATCAAGATACTACTAAAAGAACATTTTTTTATAACTAGATTTAAATAATTTACAACAAAAACAATACTTTGTCTATGTGTTTTGAGTAAACTAATGATTTGCAATAACCAATGTCTCTATTTCTCAACTAGTATTACTATAGTTGTAATATGAAAAACTACAAGATCTTTCTATTTGTTTTGAAATTCTCTAAAAAAAATTCTTCAACTTTTTTCATAAAAACACAACTATTTTTTACAATTAAACACCCAAGTATATATCAACTACAGTTTTCTAAAAGTTTATTTGTGTATTCCTCCAATATAAAAAAATGTTACACTTTGTGTATATATATGTACATACCAGCCCCTATACTATATATAAATATAAAATATAGACATATACTAAGGTCTGTTGTCTATATTTAACAGTTTACAAACAAAAATTTACTTTTTGCTTCGTCAATTTATCAATTAATTTGTTCTTTACTTCTTTTTCTAAAGGTTTTCGGTGGAGTTTCAGGCCATAATTTGTTTTGAAAACATATGCCATTGTTCAAAAACTTGTAAGTGTTATGATCATCCGTAATATGTATGTATCACGAACTGTATGTATCTATATATGTATAAGTTGATAATTTTTTGAAAAACAAAATCCAAACCAAAAAACCAGTTACCTAATTTTGTTCAGATCAAAACTAGCTCAACCGGAAACCAATTTCATTTTTCGATACAGGGGGAAATTATTTAAATTTTGTTTGGTTTTCGATTTAAAACATAAAAATTAAACACCTAGCCAACGAAAAAAAATAAACCATCCAATATTTGGTTCTCGATAATTCTATTTAATGATGAAATATATGCATATGTGAAGATATCGATTAATTTAAGAGTGCATATTTAATGATTCATGTTTAAAAGGGTTTGAGGCCTAGCGTTATTAAGTGTTGGTAAAAGTGCACCTCCCCAAAAAGGTTAATGGTTCAAGTCTTGTGATAGATAATAAAGTAGATTTAGTGAGTGTGTATTTGTCGTTAAAAAAAATAAAAACTATAATCTCAATAAGGGCTCCTTAGATCAGGGGCGAAGCTACTTGTTGCCGAGAGTGTTTCGTTAAACCCACCAAACAATTTTTTTTGTAAAATTTTTAGTATAATTTAGGCAAAATTTTAGCTATAAACCCATTGATCATGTTTATAATTATAACTAGTTTTAACTTTAAATCCGTTAAAATATAATTTTAGCTCCGCGAAGCTTATATTATACTTTAACCATCAAATCAAGTTCTAAATTACGGCAAATCCGAACATGATTTATTCTAGAACTTCCGTTATTTAGCTATATGAAAGCATCAACAAAACATTTACGAGAAAATCAAAAGAAAGATAAAGTTGGGGCGTGGGACACAAAAGGTACATTGACAATTATTACTATTTTTTATTTTATTTTTTTGGGTGGGGGGAGAGTGTATTTATTATTCTATACCTCTAACACCGACAACAACGTCATTGAATGCGTAATTCCATGTCTAATTGATGATCGCATATTTAATTCTTTTTGCTTCTTTTCCCCTTTAGTTTCAAATTGGTTTTTTATTTTGAAACGTTATAATGGTATTAATTGGGTAAGGATTAGCAGGTGGTGGCGGCATTCAGTGGGTGGTGATAACAACATTAGTGGTGATCGGTGATGTAATTGGTGAGGACGTATACATACCTAGATTCATTCCTTATAACCAAGCAATCCCTCTGATCTTAGACTACGGGTAGCGTTGATCTTTTGTGCATGTTAGATGTATACTTCCTTCATGTTATCGATGTGAGATCTTGTAACATTTTGGCTCCGTCTTGGAAGCTGTCTATTTAATGAAAATATCATTGTCTTTCAAAAAGGTGTGTTGGTAAGAAGAGGGGCAAGATGGTAATTAATTAAGCATGGTGTTGATGTCTGTAAAAGCCAAAGTTAGAGCCATATATAGTAAGCAAAAGAACAGAAACACAGTATGTTTATTTGGTTAGATTTAATCAAATAAAAAAAAATAATGAATACAAACAAGCAAACGATCTTTGTTGTAAATGTTTGTTCGATAATTAAGCAATTATACTTGTTTCTGTTTTGTTAATATAAATGAACATAATCAAACGCGTCTGGGAATGCCGCACACAAACACATGAATACACACGTGTTACTATATTAAAAACTTGTGTATGTGTATTGCATGAATAACTTTAAATTGTAGTTTACATGATATGTTGCATATCATTAACGTGGTTTCAACTTATAAAAAATCCAGAAAACAAACAATAGTTTACTTGATTAAATTACGTATGGCAAAATGCCAAACAATTGAAACATGAAAGTAAGTAACCTTGAAAATTGATAGGTTCTTTTTTTTTTAATTTTTAAAAGAGTATCGAAGTTGTTACATTTTGTTATTGTGTATACTTAAGTTTAAAAACTACCATTTAATATACCCAACTTTTTAAAGTTACCATTTGATGTATGGTAATCTATGATAGTAGGTCACAAGTGTCACAATGGGTCTATGGGTCATCTTTAGTTTCACTATTAAAAAAATCAAAAAAGAACGAAAAGGAGATGAAGAGATATGGGAAACACAAAGCTTAAGCACGAACTTGAAGATGAGCAAATCTAAACACAAGTTTGTCCAAAAACCAAGCAACTTGATACATGAAAAATAGAATATTGTAGATGAAAACCCCAAATATGGTTTCAAAATCAATAGGCTTCATCCTTAAACCAATGGATATAGAAAATAAAACCATGTTCAAATCCGATTTGGGGCATTAAAGGGGTACGAAAAGACATAATCGTTCATATCAATCTGCTTTCAGGATGACCCGCTTTCTATTTAGGGGCTGTTCATCGGCTTGAGTTTTGATCTGGGAGTTTTGATTTGGGGCTTTTGATTTTAGGTTTCAGTTTCGATTTTGGGTTCGGATCTATAATCGTTTGATGCTAGGGTTTTTGTTTTTTATTTTCGATTTCACATATTTGTAATCGTTCATATCAATCTGCTTTCAAGATGACCTGCTTTCGATTTAGGGGCTATTCATCGGCTTAAGTTTCGATCTGGGAGTTTTAATTTGGGAGTTGTTTTTCGATTGTTCTTTGATTTACGGGTTCATTGGGTGGAGTTTCGATTTAGGGGTTTCTTTGATTTATACACGACCTGAATATATTATTACTATTTAGCAAGATGCTAGAAAATAGAAGTACAATAAGTTTAAATGATAGATAATATGTTACAATACCAAATAGACCAAAACAAAATACTAGATATTAGAAAAATGGGAAAAGAATGTCACCTAAAACAAAATATCTAATAGAACACTAATAACCCTTGTATAAATCACAAAGTCTTATTAATTTATTTATAAATTTTTCTATAAGAAAATTTACATCAACCTTAATCATTATTAAACCCTTTTCACGTAATAGTCGTTTTAGAACCATACATGTAAATATATATATTCAAATAATATATTCTTACATCACACTTTGGAAGAATAATACTTTCATTAACCACAAGCTAAATATCATAAATTCCCCAAATTAACATCAATTATAAAAACTCCATTAGTGACAAACACAACTTTTATGTCTTCCTCATAACAAACTTGTTTCAGGCGCTACTAAATTCTTATTTGGTCAGATTCAAAGTTTTTTTTACTTTTTTGGATCAATGTTAGGGAAAAACTAGGAAAAGGGCAAAATGACTAAATTTGTGTAGTAGGTGTTGTATTCCTTTTTTAGAAGTTTTGATGTAATCTTTTTTATCTATCACCCTGCTAGATTGTTAATTTAATAGAATCTTTTGCCCATTCAAAAAACAAAGAAAAAATCTTTCACATAGGTCAAAAACTAATTGTATACAATAAAATCTTAGTGTATTCTACAGGACTGTTTCAAAGTTGTTGGAGTTCTAGAACAAACTTGATTTTAATTAATAAGTTTATGTATTTATTTTTATACAAAATGTACTTTATAGCTTTTTTGTATGCAAATTCTTTTATTAAACCTTTTAAATCAATTTAGTGTAATAATTCAGTTTTGATAGATAAAATAGTCAAATTATTTAGTCTTTTTTATGACATATATTGTCGATCTTATAATTTTTTTTACTAATTTTAATTTTGAAAATATTCGTTCTATTGAACCAATAATTACAGAGATAGTTAACATTATTCTACACAGTCCTCTAATAATTACTTAAAACTCTACCTTTTAGCACCGTTACACTTTAGACCCCCTTGACATTCTATCTTATATTTGTATCATGTACATTTGTTTATCCGTATCTCGTTAGCATCCTCACTTGACTAACCATGGCGCTAGGAGGTTAAATAAGTTTGCCATCCTAATTTAATCATTCGGGTTAGGTTTATAGGCCCATTCCCACTTTTAATTTCTAATAACTATTGATTTGGTACATTTGGGTTTTTTTATTTATTCCTAAATCTACTTTATTTTATTCACTGTGGGATTTTAACAGTCGAACTCGTGACCTTAAAGCACAGATAACACCAAATATCAATAACGCCGAGTTAACCCATTGGTGGTACATTGGGTTTGTACTTTGTAATTTTGTATACCTCTTTTTTTCTCCTCGTTTTTTACTCAAACATATAAATATAACAAATATTAATATCATTATTTATATTAGAATTGTTATTATTATTGAAAATTAAAGTATTATATTTTAATTTACGACTTGGATGGAACTTGATAATAACAAGGCAACACACCATTTGTTGAACACTTGGTTTGTGATTTCGGGGAGACATGATGAGATTTCATGAGAGTGGTTGCAGTTGATAGTTGGACATTCGATGTCTGATACATTCTCTTCTAATTTGTGTTTAATGAATTCTTGTATACAATTGGTGCAGAAAGGATGAACACATTTGTTGCTGTTTTTGAACTTTCTGTTGGGGAGGATCACCGGTTCAATGCAAATCTCGCAGGTGAAGGTTTCTTGTTGGTCTTCTTCATCGTCGACTTCTTGTTGCTGGGGTTTCTTGTTTTGATTCCCCATCAAAGCAATCGACAACTTTTTAATAGATAACTTGCATTTGAGAGTGTATATATATTTATATATGTATGTATGTATAGATATATACTAATCAAAGAAGAATCATAATACAACTAAAGATTGTGGAGATGAAGATCGATAAAACCTCGGCTTTATCTTTTTCTATCTTTCAAACTAATTAACTACAAATTGAAGATAAATGTAGTGATTTTTTAATACGCTTTAATCGATTATTAATTGTTTAAAATTTCTTATAATAATATTTTTTATTATCTTTTTATTCCAAAAATAATTTTAACCACGCATGGCGATGTTTTCTTTTATTTTTTTACTAGACTAGATAGATAAATGGCTGAGTGATACACGAGTTGTTTATAAAATAATAAATATTAAAAATTAATAAAAAGTTATTAAATAGTTATAAAACAAAGAATAAATGAGAATTTTAAAAAAATGGCTGACACATAACGTCAATACCCAGATCAGCGATGGAAACATAGACGGGAAGTTGATGGCAAAGTGGCACCAGAAACGTTGTATCTCATGCTATGTGACATGATTCTATTTATTGTACAATCCAACCATCATTATATTGGTTAAAATGTTTAAAATTATTATAAAAGAATTTTAAAATGCTAAAGTTAATAATTTGGTTAAATGTGGTATTTTAATATTTTATAAAGGGTAAATATGTTATTTGTAAATTAAGATGATAAAAAAAATAATATTTTAAAGTTTAAGGATATATACGAAATTCTCCTAATAATTTTGAATAAGAAAAGTCAAAATTAGAATTCAAAATTTGATTAAATAAATAGTCAAGATCAAGTAATTAAATTTATTTTATAAAATAAAGTGATAAGATCATCCAATAAATTTGATGTATGCTAATATTATATATATATTAAAAGACTATTAATATTTTCTTTAAAGATTACGTATTCTAAGTTGATACGTGCTATAATAATTAACTACATGTCATAATTTTGAATTTAAACTAAACCTACTGTTCACTTGGTTAGATTAATTTGTAAAATCATGTATATTGACAATTAGTTTTAATCCTAATGGTGTTAAAAGTATTTTAGAATGTGGAGATGATTTGTATACAATATTTTTTTTTTACACAGCAATCATGACTTTTTTACCCTTACAACAAGGCTAACTATTTTTTTCAACCACACGTTTAAGGGTCTTGTGATCCAAACATACACTTTTTGTTGTGTATGATAAAAAATATTATATACAAATCATCTCATTTTATAATACTTATCACATAAATATCAATATTAATACTTAATACTAATAATAAATAAGCTAAATGAAACAAAGAAGTATGAGTATGCTATTTAAGAGAAAAAGACATACACTTTCTAAAACTAAGAAAAGTTGATATAATTTTAACAATTGAAAGACTAAAGATGCTATTTAAGGTAAAACATAGGGTTAATAATGGAAAAACCCTTAAACTCTTGTCTACTTTTTGGTTTAAACCTCAAACCTTGTTTTTAAATGATTTAAACCTTAAACTGAATTTGACTTGTTGGTTTAAACCTTAAACTTATAGTTACCTGTTATAAAAATCCAAGTAAAAAAATCCAATACATGATATACATAAAAAAACCTAGGAATCAGATTACCAACATCCAGACATAAAAAACACAAAAAAACACAACTATAATTACATCAAAAGACACAAAAAAACTTAAGCAATAACATCTAGACCTTGGTTAAAGTACTTTAGAACCATCATCAACATCCGAAGTAGCACCAAAAAAGTTTCACCAACATGTTATACTGATCTTGGTACTGCCCATGCTGGCCATGCCGGTCTCACATCACCATTTAAGCTCTATAAAAAGACATTATATATAATCAAACTATATAAAAAATTGAATTGGTTCAGTGAAAAAGTAGGAAATAAAAGACTCACATGTATCATAGCTTCTCCATCTTGACAAGACACACCTACTATACATGATTTTCTAACTTTAGCAATACCGCCACCTCTCCCACGTCTTCAATCATTTGGAGCAGTTGAGCATGAAACGAAGCAAATGTGAACAATCAAAATCGAACTACAGCAACCATCAACGGTGAAGAAATCGATTCAGTCTTTGGAGTTATGGACCAGAAAACGAAGGAAACATAAACAATCAAAATCAATCCCCTAGAAACCATCGTTGCTGCAAAACATGGAATCGGTGGGAGAGATAATCGCAGAAACAAGAAACTGAGGTGCAAAATGGGAATAAAAAAATGGGTTTGGCCTGAATTCTTTAACATATTTATGTATAGAAACAAAACACATGAATTCTTCATACCTAGAAAACACCGATCGGAATCAAACAAGAAAAGAAAAGATTGTTGAATTTTTACCTCAGAGTCGTTCGTTGCTGTCGTTCCCCTTGTTTCGCTGGTTAAGAGCCGTCGCTCGCTCGCCCCCTAATTCCCGTTGTTCGCTCGCTCGCCCCCTTGTTCCCGTCGTTCGCTCGCTCCCCTTGTTCCCGTCGTTGATTTCGCCGTCGCTCCCCTTTTTCCCGTAGTCGATTTAGCTGCTTTGCTCCTCTAGTTCCCGTCGTCGACTTATTAGGTTTAGCGTAAATCGATTTTGCAACGCGGGGAGAAGAGGGCAACCGGTTTATCAGGTTGTAAGTTTATGTTTTACCTGTAACGACCACACTACGGGAGTATTTTAAATATATAAATATTTAATGAAAAGATTTAATTTAAAATAATTAAACACGGTTTGAATAACGATTTATTATAAATGCTCGCTAATATTTATAAGATGGGTATCGTACTTGGGGTTAGTAATATTTATTTCTTTATAAGATATAGTTTTCAACTAAGGAAAAACCTAAGGGTTAAATATGATTAGAAGTAAACCAAGGGTGATTAGGAGGTAAAATTTATACTAGGGGTTAATGTGCATAAAAGGGGATCATTAGGGTTAAATCCCAATTGATTTAGATTTGTTTTTAGTCGGCTGTTTTGGGGACTTTGGGGGCGTTCGTCGGCAGCAAGCAGAGGGGAGAAGAAGTACTCGAATTCATCAGCAATCTTGTGAATCACACACCAAGTAAGCATCTTTATCCCTGTAATCATGTAATCCACTTGAGCTGTAGCTCAAAATATCGTTTGTTTTGGGGTCTCTTGTGAAAATCCCGATCGAACTAGGTAGTCCCGGGTTTGAGGAGTCGACAACTAAATCCTTCAATTGACAGGTTTGATGGAGTCTAAACTCAAAATTTATGATGGATTTTTAGTTTAGATGTGTTTACGATGAACAATAGATTATTAATGAGTAATATTGGTTGAGAAATTGTAAGATAAACATTTTTTTTAATTTGTGTGTCGACAGAATCCTTGGAGGGTGAGATTCATGAATTTTGATTTCTTGTTCTTAATTAGATGAATAATTCAGGTTGTTTGGAATTGAACCGTAGTCTAAGGTTGAGTCTCGATTGGTTTTGTTAATTTGTGATTTAGGGTTTGACTTCTCATCAATTTTCAATGTTGGGGCTGCCATGGAATTCAACCAGAGATGAATGGAACTTTAACTGACTTAGTGGCTGAACTACGATTGGTTTCACACAAGGATTTGTGATTTGGAATTTGAATTCCGGTTGCGAAGAACATATGAATTACGATTGTTGCTTTGGATTAGGATTAGTGATGTGTTTTTCTATTTATTCCTTTGGTGTCAGTTCCATCTATCAATTATTTATTAGCGTTCTTTATTGTTTAGGTGGTTCGGTAGACTTTGACGGTTCACTCGTCTAGCATTCTCGAGACTTCAGGTGAGTTCATCAGGTTTTTAAAACCGAGTGCCAAGACAAACTGTATTTTTTTATAAATACTAACGGGTAACGGAATTTAATTAATGATACGTAGAAACGAATATATATTTATATATATGTGATGTATACGTGATTATGTGATGTATACGATTTATGATTTACATGAACACAATATGATTATATGGATATGGTATATGATTGTTTGTTTTACGGATATGATTTATGATGACACGGTTATAAACATGATTTGCGTTATGATTTCATATGATTAATAATCGAATGAATATTACGGATGAATGGTTGTTTTCCTTAGTGGGCGGGGGTAGTTCCTACTTAAGGATATGATATGGGCCTAGTAGGTAGTTGATGCCTTCTAGGATAAAAGTGCTAGCCAAACGGGTCACCGGGTCTTCTAGAGGGCTTTGGTGGCAAGTGGTACGAGTCCTTACCGGCTCATACTGGAGTGATGTGTGACCATACGGTTTGGTCATGTGCAGAACATCACGAGTGTGCGAGGAGGAGATGGATGGTTGGCCTCCGGTTGTACTTGCACACTAAACGACAACACGAAGTACCTATACGGTTATACCTCGCAGAGTCGGAGTAGCGAAAGCGGTCGGGTTCTTAGGGGTTCGTGTACAGAAGGGAGTAGCTACCCATTCGGTGCACGAGTCGGCTAAGTCACGCTAGTAGTGAACTGGGGTTTTCTTAGAGGGATTAGACACCAACTAGGTGAACTCTAAGAACATACGGTTGTTAATGAAGGTTGATAACGATTTAATGACGGTTGATACGATTTAATGACGGTTGATAACGATTGATTAATAAAGAACGATAATGATAAAACGGTTGATATGGATTATATATGAAAGATATGATTATGATATTTGATGGTTAATTGTGGTTGATTCGGTTTGAATGATTATTTGATTGATATGGTTTATAACCATTATGTGATCAAATGTACTTGACGCTTCGGTGTTATATGATTGCGGGTTAGGGTTTTGGGTCAAGTAGACAAACGGGTCGGGTTGGTATTTGATATAATATCTATTTACGATTTTAATCGGTGTTTTAATATGATGTTTATAATCTTAAGCTTATTGTTAGACTCGTGAGTCATTAGCTGACACTTGTTCTTTTGAAATAGTGTCTGGTACTCGTGTAGGTCCTTGGAGCTACTTGGTGAGATGGGAAGCCTTCTGGGTAGTTAGAAGGGTTGTAGTATACCGTTACTGACTTGTATTAATATGAAATGATTTTATGAGTAGTAATGTCGTGTTTTCTCTTAACGGTTTAAACGGCTTATGCTGACACATGATATATTAATGTTGTTTTTCGCTGCGACTAGTTTGTATAAAAGAAAAAAAAAAGTTGATCATGATTTCTTGAGAAACCCCGGATTTACTTTAGACCATCTTATTTGGAACACACATAGACAAAGACACCCAAATTTGTGAAATACACACAATATACATGATAAAATCTTGTTAAAATATTAAAACGAAATTCATATAAATATGTAAAAGGTTATTTAGAAAGTTAAAATACTTAAAAGAAAAGGAAAATTGTAGTTTATTTATTTTAAAGGGCACTTTATCTTCTCTTCAATTATTAACTTCTTAAATTGATATATTATTTTTAGAATTTTTTTTGAAAGTGAACGCAGCCTAATTTCTTCCATTCAATATAGCAATTTAAAATTCAATTTTTTTAATGATTCAAACGAGTATCAAGAGTAAAACTAAATCAAAACCTAACAAAATCAATTCACAATATACCGAATGCATATAAAGTATTACCTCAGATTTATCGAATAATTAGATTTCAACCTAAATGACTATATCTAAAGTATAAACCTATATCAAATAATCAATTCAAAACTTCTAACCTAATTAAATCAAGTAATCAAACCTACTACCAAGTATCCAAATGAAATAATAAACAATCAATTCAAAAATTGAACAAATAAACCTAAGAAGAAATTAAAGAAACAAGAAATTGAAACCTAAAAAAGAAATAAGCAAATATCAAACCAACTTATAAAAGGGTTGCCAACTGGCAAGGATTACATTACATTCGTCGAACATATGAAATCAATGGTTGCTGAAGCGCCAAAAATGTCGTGCCACACAAAATGAAGAATACAAATACTTTGTTGCGAATACATAGAGAACAAGAGAAAAAGAATGAAGAAGAAGAAGTTAATTATGCATTAGGTAATTTTACAGGGGTACAATAGATAAATATTCAAGATTCAAATATTCTATTTAAGGTAATACATATCTCTAATAATCTTATATAATATTAGGGAATAAGGACATCTATTATACAATTATTCATAACACTCCTCCTTAAAAGTATTATGTCTCGTTAAAACCTTACTAGGTAAAACCCAATGGGAAAAAAACCTAGAGAAGGAAAAAGAGTACATAAATACTTCAATACGCCCGGGGATGTTGCCTCGTTAAAAACTTTGTCAGGAAAACCAGTGGGAAAAAACCATGACGAAGAGAAAAAGAGTACAACGCGTATTTCTCCCCCTGACGATATCATCACTTGAATTCTTTAAGTCCTCATAGCCCAATGACCAATATCGTGAACTATCTTCTCTAATGTTGAAGTCGGAAGTTCGTTGGTAGATAAATCAGCTGCGTCCTTGCTTGATGTTTGAATGAAGTTTCTGAATGTATCATGCTGCATTCGTGGTGAAAACACATACTTTTCTTGCTTCATGGATTACTAAGATCTCCAGAATATTAGTGACATGGTTGTACTTATTTCCTTTGTAGAATACTATCGACATGTGTTATCACAATTGTAAAGTCGTATCTAGCTTGAGACCGATCGATGCGGGGATCTGACATATATCCTGCATTTACAAAACTTACAAATCTCGTTTTGATGAGTTAGTAAATTATAAACTAGTATCCTTGGTACCTTGAAGGTGTTGAAATATTTACTTTGTTTATTGCAATGTTTTTTTATAGGACAAACTATTTCTCGCATGATAAATTCAATAACATTAACATGTATTGTCATCTATGATTAACGAGAAATATTAATAACTCAAGTGACGTTTAAATAATATCTATGCTAGACGCAAATCAAGTAGTTTTCACATTGCCAGACGATAAGATATAATATATATATATATATATATATATAGTTATATCTACCACACGAGAATATATCAATCTCTAGTCTTGCGAAACCTTGTGCCACAATTCATCCATTGTATCCCAAAACTTTATTTCTCATTTCACTTTCCGACAACCACCGATTTGTAACACCTTTTTGTGTATACATTTCATGTCCCAAACATATCACACCCCGACGAACTTTGATTTTTCATTAATTGCTTGCATCTTTCTATTTTGGCAAATCATTTTTATCTCTGTACTTTAGGACAGGTATACTTTCAAGATTCTCATAATTGATCAAAATATCTAGCGCTGTATTAGATACATAAGTATTATCAACGTCGATTTTATTTCGATTCTATTCTTTTCTAGACATAATATGTTTGTTGAGATCTCATTATTTTCAGATACCTGAGGTTCTTCTAGAACTTTCATGTCTAGTATCTCTCCAGTAGATTCCCCTAGGGTCTTTATATACTCGATTGACCATCTTAATTTATTGCTCCGTTTTCTTTTGTAACACCCGCAAACCCAGGCTAGTAATTAGCGGGGTAAACGGTAAGTGTTTATGTGTGTATTTTAATAGAATTTTGTGATTATATTAAGTTAATAGTTATTGCATGATAATTAAGTTATTTGATAAAAATGGAATGAGTTAATTAAATATGTGTGTATATATGTTTGTACGTAGACATGTATGTACATATGTATGTAAATGTGTACATACATAAGTGAGTATTAGATATTTGTAGTTACCACCTCATACTTAGTTATATACAAATGAAATGTGAGATGGGTGGATACGTGGACTAATATGGTTTTACATGAGATATACATGACTTTAGTGAGTCACCTCCTCATATTGAAAGTGTAAGTGTGTGCTTACTTGCTTCTTTGTGAAGAAACCCCAAGGAACTTGCAACTTGAATCTTTAAGATTTTGATTTGGAGATTGTTAATTACATACAAAGGTTAGTAAATCCTTCTTGTTGTTTATGATAATGATTCATGTTAGTTTTAAGTTTAGTTCTTGCTGGGTTTTCATGCTTAAATGAAGAATACCATTATTGATAATATAAAGCTTACTTGATTAATGGGTTTTGCAAGTTTTGATATTTTAATTGGATTTGATGTGTCTATGATGATTGTTGGTATAATATATGAAGTTTATATGTGTTTTAGAAGTGTTTGCATTAAAAATCAGATGTTAGATATGGATTATATTGTGTAAATAGTCGGCTGGAATTTTGAAGAAGATGATGAAAACTGGAATAATTTAAAGTTCACGGCGCGACGACTTCATAGGTCACGTCGCGATCTGGATGTTTCGAATTCGGAATGTTGTTCGAAGAAGTGGTTCGAAGGGTCCACTCGAGGAGACTTCGCGGCGCGACGGTTTTAAGGTCGCGGCGCGACCTAGTTGATTTCGAATTCGAAGTCGTGGTTCGAAGAAGCCCGCTCGAAGGCTCGTCGCGACGCAACGGGTTATTGGGTCGCGACGCGATCCGGTTTTGTTTCGAATTCGAAGTTACCGCTCGAAGTGTACAACGGTTCGAAGGGAATGGGCGCTCGAAGGCGTGTCGCGGCGCGGCGCGCCCAAGGTTTTTCAGCGAGAAGATTTATTGTTGTACTTTTATGCTATGTGTTATGTGTATATTATTATGTGAGGAAGTTAATATGTTAATTTTTGGGCATATGTGATATAAATATATGTGGTATATATATTTATGAATCAGAAACTAATTTTGGTGATTGCTGTATTTTCAGGTAATACCATGACCCAGTGATATAAGACTTCTGAGTGTGGCATTCAAGAAAGAAGAGCTGAGTGGATGTTAACTCACGGATAGTTAAGGTTATAATTGATATGATTAATGTGATGCATGCGTTTGTGATGCATAGACTGTTGAGTCTGATGATTGTTGATTGATTGATTGTCTATTATGATTGTTTGATCGATACGCACTCTTTGGATGATATTGAGTTGCGTTTGAGAAGTCAGTTATACGTGGAATTGGGCTGGGCTTGATCACTATTGGTTGAGCAGTTGTAGACCCTCTCGTGCATGCGTTGTATCGGAGGGGATCTAACTGTACCAATTGGCGGTGGGCTATCGGAAGTTGTTCTTCAAGAGAGGTTTTTCTTTATGTGTAGTTCTGGTGTGTTTTGCACGTTGAGCATGCATATCTATTTACAAAGGTCTTGGCAGCAAATTGAGAGTTGGGGAACCAAGTGGTGTATTAAAGATATTATTAATTATATGAGCAAGTTGGTGAAAAGTAATATAATTTTATTTTAAGAAAATAAAATAACTTTTCTTTTTGTGTGAGAGATCACTCAGTTTCTAATATAGTAATATTTCTTTTATATCTCTGTTCTTCGTAACGCTAAAATTCGATTCCCATGTTAGTTCATTAAATGAAGGCCATGTTTCTTCCGATTTAACTTTACTAAATATGTAGTTACCGGTCATATTTGAGTAAATGAGCAAATCTTCAATATCTTCTGTTCAGGAGTAACTTTAATCCTTTCACGAGTAAAGTTCTATTCTCTTTGTCCTTTGAAGGTAAAAACAGTGTGAATACTTTTACATATAAAAGATCTAAGGCATAATACAACAACACATGTTTAGACTTTAACCTAAAATAAATTACATTATAAATCATAGTATGCTACTGAATCAGTTAAGATATATGTAATATGACTTCAGCTAAACAAGATGTACGGAACCGACGATAAAGATTGATCATGAAAAGTTCAGACGATAAAAAAGTTCAGATGATAAACGTCAATCATGGAAGTTTCAGATGAGAAAGATCGATCATGAAAACTTGTATGCTTTTGATCTTGTTCTTACTGAATACTCTATGTTTCCAATTACTAGATCATGTAGATGATATCTATGGTCTTTAAAGGCGGTTTGGATATTTGAGTAAGTATGGGAATCTTGGACTTGTGGGTTTGAAGTTGTCTGAGGACCAGCTGATGTGTTTGTTGGTATATGCCCACTGATACACGTGCACTGTCATCACTGCTGATGAGGTACGGGCCTAT
>JAUEJL010054657.1:0-19952 GCA_032274825.1 Drosophyllum lusitanicum
CATCCCTCCTCGTGACGAGGCTAACCCCTGTTTGTTTTGTAGATATTATAGGTGGTGCGCAGGTCCAAACGTGCTCTCTCCTCCGGACGTCCCTGCTCAATACGTGCTGAAGCCCTTGCCCAAACCTTTTGCTTCAACATGTATATATAGTGACATTAGCCTTTCCTTATTGTAACTCTTGCCATTATTCAAGTAATACAACACACATGTAAAGGTGTTTTTACCAAATGCTCTCATCTTGATTCTATGTTGTGCTCATCTTTTGCTCTACAAATCAGTTGATACGGTATTTTGAATGTAAATATTTTATGTATAACCGTTTGGTTAAAGAGTTTCCGCTTCTTAACTTAATGATAACAAATCGTGAAAGAGTTCACGTTACGTAAATTTTTACTAATTTTGTCGTTTTGCAAAGCCGGTGTTACAGGTAGCTCCTGGGACAAGATCAATCCCTTATTCAACATCCCTAACAAGAGGTAGACCGGGCAGTTCATCGGGAAACACCTCAGGGTAATCAGACACTACCCTGATATCTTTGACTAGTTGTTTCTCAATCTTGGCATCAATTACATATGTTAAGTAGGAGGCACAACCTCTCGAAACAAATTTTTGGGTTTTCATAACTAAAATAGTAGGAATGTCAGACTCCCGTCTTTCTCCTTGGACTACAGCATACGACCCGTTGGGTAGAGGAACTTTGATCATCTTTTTAGAACAGAGAAACTCAGCATTTTAATTGCTTAGCCAATTCATTCCAATTACAACATCAAACCCCGCAATAGGCATAAGAAGAAATGAAATAGGGAAACTATTCCCGTCAATATCAATAACAGCTTGAGGAATACTATCAGTAACAAGAACTACTTTACCGCTAGCGATCTTCACTATAAGTGGATTAGTTAATGCGGAAACATGTATTTGCAGTTTATCACAAAAAGACACACATACAAAAGAATAAGTAGCTCCTGAGTCAAATAATACACATGCTGGGGTAGAATTAATAAGGAAAGTACCAGTGATCACATCCCCAGCCGCCTTGGCCTCCTCGACCGTCATTCGGAATGCCCTCCCCTTTGCACGGGGGGCACCATCCTTCCTCTGCCCCTATGACGATCTGCCGGCTCCTGTACTCTGACTTGAAGTATAGTCAACTATCTTGTGCCCTAGCTTGCGGCACTTGTAACATAAATTCTCCTTAAATCCGCATTCCACAATAGTGTCCCCTTTCTGTCCACACCTCACGCACCTTGTCGTTTCTTTAGAACAAGCTCTAGAATGATAAGTACGACATTACAGACCTCGACTTCTTGGAGGCATCAAATTTTCCACCTACAGAGGATTGTCCTTTCGAAGGACTCGGTTTAAAAGATGGATTAAAATTTTTTTTGACTCCCATCGGCGGCTTCGCCCTTATACTGAAGACAATCCCCTTCCATCTGCCGAGCTATTTCAAAAGCTCAATCTAGATTAACAGCCGCTCAAACATTAGCACGAAACTCCAATGGTAAAGTACCCACAAACCTCTGAATCTTGGCATTCTCATCCGGTTTAAGATGTGGAACAAATGTCATCTTATCAGTAAAATCATTAATGAGATATTCCATAGATTTATCCCTTTTCTAGAGATTGTTGAACTCCCGCTCCTTCCATGTCATAATCTGTACAGTATTTCTTTAACAGCTTCTAAGAAAATTGCTCCCAAGATAGAGCACCCGGTACGTCTTTACTAACAGAGGCCTTCACCGTATCCCACCAGAAGATGGAACGGCCTTTCAGCATTCGTATCGCGTATTTAACACAATACTCAGGTTCACAGTCACAAGATTCAAAAGTTTGCTCCATTTTTCGAAGTCATCGCATCGTAACTAAGGGGTTATCACTTCCCTCATATGTGGGAGGTTTACAAGGGAGATATTTTTTTGAAAGAACAGGGCTTATGATTTTACCCAAGGCTGTCTGTAATAGTAGCTCCTTTGCTTGACGAAACTCTTCCTCCATGTGTCGTATATACGCCTCCTGACCCTGTTCAGGTCTTGAACCTTCCGTATGATGTTGGGAAGGTTCATTATCAGGTTTAGGATGAGTATGGGAAATCTCATCCTCCTTTTCTTTCAAGGCCTGCTCAGTACTACCTTGCTGACCTGACATCTTGTCTCAACTTACTATACAAAAGGGAAAATATATAATATACCACTTATACTTACTCATCCATATAAAGTTAGTTAACAACATGCAGTAATCATATAACGGTCACACTTAACCAAATTACCCCATACGGAACACCTAACAATGGTCGGGCCCGAGTTTGAGAGTGAATACTCATTCAGGTATCCAATTCCCTCAAACTTAGGCTCTGATACCTAATTGTAACACCGCCCTTGAAAATAGTGAATTTAGTAAAATTCGAGTTTTTAAACTATGTGGGTCCATTTGTAAATAGAATATTTCATACCCTGTTTGTTTAATCAACCAATCCCAAACAAGTAGCTAAAAATTTAAACAAAAACTCTATTGATGAAATAGTATCCCAGCATGGTATTCCGCTTTCGATTGTATCTGACAAAGATTCCAGGTTTGTTTCTAACTTCTAGAAGAGTTTATAGCGTGAATAGGGAACACACGTTAATTTGAGTACAGCTTACCATCCTCAGACAGACGATCAGACAGAACGAACTATATAGACACTTGAGGATATGCTATGCACTTGTGTGCTGGAATATGGTGGTTCTTGGGATTCACACTTGCCTTTGATTGAATTTGTGTATAATAATTCTTACCATTCGAGTATCGGTATGCCACCTGACGAGATGTTATACGGTCATCGCTACCGTACTTCTACGTGTTGGTTAGAGGCAGGTGAGAAACGGTACACGAGTCCCAACATTGTTCAGATGACAGCGGAAAAAGTTGCTATTGCACGAGAGAAGTTGAAAGCTACCCGAGACGGACAGAAGATGTATGTAGATCTACGCCACCGACCCGTTTCATTTATAGAGGGTGAGTTGGTTTATTTGAAAGTTTCACCGTGGAAGGGGTTATCCGTTTTGGGAAGCGCGGGAAACTAGCTCCTCGTTATATTGGTCCATTTCGTATCCGATGGGTAGTCAATGACCAGACTGTTACTCTTGATCTTACTCCTGAGTTGGTAGGTATTCATGATACGTTCAATGTCTGTTATTTGAGAAAATGTAAAGTGGATGATGAAAGTCAGATTATTCCAATACATGAACTGAAAGTAGATTCGAAAAAAATATTAGTGGAAGAATCCATTGAGTTATTAGATCAGAAAGTGACAAAGCTATGTAAGAAACAGATTCCGATGGTGTTGGTTAAATGGAAACATAGTTTGGGTTCTTATTTGACATGGGAGATAGAGGCACACATGAAGACTCGTTACCCTCGTTTGTTTGAGCGCGAAGAGATTCTGAGGACGGAATCCTCTTAAGGAGGGGAGATTTGTAACATCCTAGATATTGGTCTAGTAGTTTTATGCGTGCAGTGGTAAGATAATTGTTTAATTATTTATATAATTGTTTATTTGCTATTTTATAGGTTTATTATTTTAAAATAGAGCCACAAGGTTAAAAAGGGAAAATATATGTTTTTATATATTTATGTGTTTATTGAATCTATTAGATTCGTTTTTAGATAAGGGTCACAAATAATACCTCGTTGGTTAATAATTAGTTGAGTAAGGCCGTTTAATTAATCAACTGTGAGTTAGACAGCAGACAAGTGCACTGTGTGTGGGACAAATTAGAAGTGCCGACTTAGGCACCTCCTCTTTCATTTGTGCCTATCTCCTTGTGTGCTCTCTCTTATTTTTTTTGAAGAATCTCAAGAAATCCAGCCCCTTAAATCCTTGATTTTTTGTTGTTAGCTTCTAATTAAAGGTTAGTATTGTTCTTGAATTGTTCTTGCTACAGATATATATACTTGTTCTTGTTAGGGTTCTTGAGAAATTGGCTATTATGCTAAATGGAAGTGTTCTTTTGTTTAATTGAAAGCTTATGTTGAATTAGTACTAGATTTGATGGTTTATTTCTGTGTTTTGTTTGATTGAGCTCTAAACTCCATTAATGGAGGATTAGGAAGATTAAGTTAGGTTTTGAAATATTAAAAGGATGGATACTATGATTTTGATGTGTTCTAGTTATTGTTATACATGTTATTGGAGCTTATAAATGTTATACAACTTCTACAAGTCGATTTCCAGATTTATTGTTGTGTTTGGGGATGTTTGGAATGTGGCTGTAATATGGCAAAAGCAGACCTGCAGTCTGCTATGCGTCGAGCAACGTGACGCGTTCCCATAGTATCTTGGTGTTTTTTTTTGCTTTAATATGTTCTTATCATTTATTGTTGTGTTTGGGGAAGTTTGGAATATGGTTGGAACATGGCAAAAGCAGACCTGCAGTCTGCTGTGCGTCGAGCAACGCAACGCGTTCATCAAGCGCGTTCTCACAGTATCTTGGTGTTTTGTTTTCTGCTTTAATTCAGCTGTAATAATTTCTTATCATTTATACTTAGTTCTAATATGACTTATTTGATATAAATGGCTTAGTTTGATGATGAATATCACATATGGAATATTATATGAGTTAGTTGCATACTTTAAATTAAGAAGTGGCATTTGATGAATCTTGTACATGTTTGGATGGTTTCTACATGTTATGCATCATGTAAGTAGGTTATATGCTAGTTGAGCATGTGATATATGATGGTGTACATGTGTAAATCATATGGGGTTAGTTTTGACCCGTTTGTGAAATAACTTGACATTTTGGAGTTATTTGGGAATTGATTACTAATTCAATTTATGTTGTGTTCTCAGGAACGGAGAAGACTCAGTGACATAAGACTACTGAGTTGGAGATTGGAGAACATAGGTGAGCGGACGTTTAACTCACGGATGGTTATTAGTAGTATAGGTTATTGTTGCAACTGTTGATGCTTTTATTGACTCTTTAGTCTGGTGCTTGATTAACAGGTTATGTGTTAATTAATCGTTGCGTCAGTGATATGTGCACATGGATGATGGGAAGTAAGTTTGGCTGGGCTATGGGCTGGGATGTTCGCTATCGGCTAATCAGTACTAGCTCTTCTCATGCATTCGTTGCAACTTAAGGGTATTACTGTGTGAGAATAGTGAGCGTGCTATCGGTAAACCTCTACTAGGCCGACATTGGTTACAGGTTCTGCAGAACCACCGGTCTTCTCAGTTGCTTGTTTATTTGTTGTCGTGGTGTCTTTTGGTTGTGACTAATGCTGTTTTGATGATTTAACTTTCATTCACTTAGCTTTGTGCTAATCCCCCACCTTCCACTCCATTTTGCAGGTTTTGGTATGTTAGTTGTTTAGCGGGGAGTTGGCGATGCTTTGGGAATAATTGACTGCCACTCTGATATATATATATATATATATATATATATATATTTGTGAGGAGCTGTTTCTAACAATGTAACACTAAACTTTGAAATACTGTTTTTTTACAACTGTGTGTAATTTGTTTACTCGACACATTTTGGTAAACATGTTTGTATAAATATTAAAATCGCTTCTGCGGCAGTTTAAAAAAATGGGTTGAAAATTGCAGTGTTACAAGTGTAGATTGAGCCAACAATGGAGGATATGGAAGAGCAAAGGAAAAAGATTGAGTCTTTGATTCTTGTACTAGAGAATCCTATTGATGTTCAACAGTTGAATGTAAAACTTCCAGAGATTGTTGACTGGAGTACTATTCATGTTGAAAATTTTGAGTATTACAAAATTGTCAGAAAAGATGGAAGTCAAGATAGTTTTTCAATATCAAATTGCTCAAGTATGCTTCAAGATATGATCTAGAGAAATGTTTGAAGTTGGTATGAGGAAATATGGAGATAAAGTGTTGAAAGGTACATCAAGCTCATTCAGACTTGCTCTATGCAGTTTGTGTTATATGTTTGCTCCAGAAAAAGTTCAAGAAGATATTGATCCAGGAAGGTTACCAATAGTAAAATCGGTTTTGTATGAAAATTGTGATGTGTATCAACTGACAACTACAGATGTAATGTATGAGCACTATTTGGTTGACAAGGTTTATAATCATTGTGTAGGAAAGATGATGACCATGCTAGGTGTAAAATTGACTGCAAATGGTATGTCACCCATGGCACAAGCACTAGTGCAAATGATTCTTAATCAGATACATGAGCAAACTGAAAAGTACACTTCAAAGTGATCCAAAATGACTTTGGTAGCATCATGATGAAAGAATACCAACACTGAAAATTTGAAGAACTTAAATACTTATTCAGAATTTAAGTTATGGGAGATTATTGGGTCTAAATGCTGTTGAGTCTATATAATACTGCTACTTTGAACTTAATGCTTCTAGTATTAAAGTTACTACTGATAACAGAATTTAATGCTGCTAATAGAAATTACAACCGCTGATGTTAATACTGGTTGTTGGAGTTAATATTATTATACAAAGTTAATACTACTAGATCAATATTAATACTATGAGTTTGAAGTTGATATTGTGTGAATATTTTGAAGACCGATCGAGATAAGGAAAGATTCCTACAAACAAGGAAAGATTCATGAGATCAAATAGAGATTTGAATTACGAAAAGATAAAGATTTGATTGAATATAAAATTTGTTTTTAATGTTTATCTTGTAATTCTAGGTATATATGAATGTAAATATATGTTAGAGAAATAATCTACGACACAGAGAGAGTCTGCAATTCTGTATTCATAGAGTTTTAGCATCAAGGTCGTTTTGTGATCCTTACATTAAAGAAGTTTTGTACATGTAACACCACTTTTCTAGTTTTAGCTCAAAACATTATCTTACAAGTTAACACCCAAAAGATATTAGAGTTTAACAAAAATACAGTTTCTAAGAACACACATACTAAACATTTACAAAAGTAGTGTCAAAAGTTTGCTTCTCAAAACTAGAAGCTATCTATCTGATCACTGCACTGGGGCCTTACCTTTACTGGAACCTGTGCCATCTGTAACATACAACACTGAAACATAAGTTAACGCTTAGTGAGCATACTAAATGAACAGAAATAAACATTTAGCATGGATAAACTCTTTTTAGGATGTCTCGCATCCAAGCCATGAAACCTGCAAAACTGTTTAAACTGATAACTTGTCCCAGGGTATGACCACACCTCGCGCGTTGCCAAGCCCCTGAGACCTTTCCTTGGGTATAAAGAGCTCAATATACCCTTTTCCACTTTCTTGGACACAGAACTATGCTTGCACTTAACTAGGTATCCGTATTACTTGGTACACAGCTTACTGTATACCCCGTCACTGTTCTAAAGTATAGCTAAAACACCTGCGTAGCCATACCCCCTTACATTGTTTTGGTATACAGCTACACCACCTGCGTGGCTATATACCATAACACTGTTCTCTGTACAAATTTACACCTCGCGCGTACTCGCGCCTAACTCTGTACCCTGCTGCTTTTCATTGAATACATATAACAATTATATCACATAACACAAATATCATACTGTTCATTTAATGCATACTCATATGCTAATTGAAGGGTTTTTTATATATAAACCTCCTCGTGTCATCCTGATTCAAACACAACTGGTTTGAACCAACACGAGGAATAAACTTGTTAACACTCACAAAGGCGGAAACTTGAGTGATGAACATAACCCCTAAAACCCGAAAGGGGTTAGGTTCTCTTTAATCTCAAATATATAATATATATAACTTGTATGTACGTAGTTAACATGAATCAAGAATATCATATATAAGACAAAGGTTAGAATGTACCTATCTACTTTAGGTTGCTCAAGATGTAGTCCACTCGTGATGAAGCCAAATGAGACACGCTAGGAATGATTGTAAACCACCACACGAACCGTGTGTCTTCAAGATCAACCAAAAACTCGGTTTTTGGTGGGTGTTCACGGCCGAACACAAGAGAGGGAGAGGAGGAGAGTTTTTTCTAAAAACTTTTGAATGATGTAACATTTAATCCTAAGCCTTAATCTCCTATTTATACTAATAGGAAATTATTTGATATTAGAAAACATATAGACATTTTCTAATTTTGGATTAAACTTAACTTAACCACCAAGTTATTATTTATTAATAATAATTAGAAAAAGGAAAAACAAATATTAATATATATATATATATATATATTTTTTCAATTTCTTTAATTATTAATTAATAATTATTATCCAAAATAAATAATTTAAACTTAAATTATTAATCTTGAATATAATTAATTAACATTATATATTTATTAACTAATAATTATATATTTTCTTGTCAATTAAATAACTTGGTAATATCTCCCCTTCGTAAGTTAAAACCGTAACTTACGATTTTTGATTTATAACTAACTAGTTATAAATTCGTTCTCTCGAGTGTGGTTGCATTACTTCACGGATTATAGACCCTCACAAGTGCGACCATTGAGTGTCTTATGATGTTGGACGTGGCATCAGCATTCATTGATTATGCACACCAAACTAACAGACTCCCACTTGTGCAAGTCGGCAACCCTTACTTGATGACACTAGCCTAAGGTGACCCCTAGACAAGCTCTTAGGGTAACCAGGCCATAAGGACGCTTATACCCTGGTATTGTGATAATGCAATAAATAAAAACTTATAAAACAAACTGTTTTATAATGGGTATACTTTAGGCTTTTCCCTTTGTAGCTCGATATTTTGATTGTGAGTGTAAGCATGGTAAGAGTCAACTCTTGAACACTCGGAATTTTTCTTGACTATCCGATTTTAACTGAGTGATAAACGACAAAGAACAACAAATCAGTTCGTTTAGGCATGGACATGCACTTTATTAGTTTTAATCACTCAAGATTAAAAGGAGTTGCAAATGCCTTTCGTATATTTGCATTTGGCAACATGGTTTCCATTGCTCCCACACACATCTCGTATGGTCACCAGGTTACGGCGTGATGTTAAGACGCACTAAAGTATAGAAGTCCCCATGCCCCAAACCAAATATCTTAGGCTTGACGACAACCTATGTGATGAATACCTTTGACTTAGACCACGAGATATTCTTCACGATGGGTCTATCCAATATTCACTCCCTAATGAATATCCGTCAATCATTGGCCTACAACCTTGTAGCTATCTTCAACAACTATGAATCTCCACCGGAGATCATGATGACGTTACAACCTTATCGAGATTTCCACCAAGATAAGTAGTCACGGATGGCAATTTTGAATAAGAACTTTTATTCAAGGATATTACCAAAACATACAAAATAGTGAAAGAATAATGGGATTAATAATGTACCCCCTATATTCCGACCTGGAATAAAGTACAGAATCAATACCGGTCAATTGTTTCAATTCACGATGTCTATTTGTATTACTATATTGGTTTCAAGTGTAACTTATCATGAATTACAACTTGTAACTACAATACTACTATGAACCAAAAACAAGCATCGCATTAATTAAATATTAGTTCTCCCACTTGCTTTGCTAGATAAATTATTTTCCGCAAACCTTGAAAAACAATTCTAGTCTTTCAAATTTTATTTTATTCCGTAAACTTGGAGATCCGGAATAACTCCTTGTTTCTGAATATATAAAATACTCCCGTAAGTAAAATTAGTTACATTGTAGATGTAAGATTACTTTCTATTCCATGAAATAGATGAAATAATAAACCCTTGTTTACTAAACTCGTAAACATAAAATTAGACATCTAGTGATTGAACACTTATCTAATTATCTGTTTATTATTTTCAACACGTAACCCCTTTATATTTTAATATTAGTGACATTGAGTTTTAATATATAATTATGACACTTTATCTAAGATACTTCAAGACTTTGAAACACTTCTATTTTGAGTAACTCTCAAAATTGATTTCATTTTGACGCACTGGGATTGGTTGGACCATTTTGAAACCTTAAAAATTCTCTTCTTAAATTATATAAATTCCTAAAACTCAATAAGCTAATAATCACTGTGTTGTCCGAACACTTAGTAGCTTCTACGTGATTATTAGTTAATCAACACTTAATAACTTGGCGTATGTCAATTGCCCCTACTTACTATTATGAAAACATGACATTGCCTAAAATACTCTATTGACTTAGTCAAAACTTGACTCTTGAGTCAAAATACCGATTTTCAGTATCTAATCTAAAACTTAGATTCTTGGATAAGAATCTTAAAGTTGATGAAACCTTAACCTTAGATTTCCCTTATATCCACTATTTCCAATTACGGAAAATGGTTTCTTGAAACTTATATCATTACAAGTATAAAACACTTGTAAGAATACTTAGGATTCTTCTTATTTAAAACATGTGAGTATTTTTAAACCCCGATTACAATATCTATTACTAGCTAAGCGACCCGTGTCTCAACACGGGGATAATATAAGTCAATTTTAAATTTATATAGTTTTAAAGAGTACTAACACGTATAGTAAAAATAATTAGAAAGCGTAGATTGGATTATAAAATCTCGTAAGAAATGAGTAAACATTACAGAATTTTGATATTCATACATAAGATTATCAATAGATTTTCTGTAGAACCTATTTATAAACAACATTCATGGTTTTGTTAGTAGGGTTGCTTTCATCATCGCAAATTATAACTTTTAAACCCTCCATACTCTTCAGTCGAGAAACCGCCATATATAACGGTCATCTAAAAAACAATCCACCATTCGATAAAGATTGACCGTGGCTTTTGTTTATCGTCATTGCAAAACAAACCAAGAGAGGAAACTGCCTTCTTTGAAACTTGAATGTTATTGTAGGATCTGATGAAATCATCTTTAATCTTAGAATATGAGTAATGTGACCAACATTCTTACTTGCAATTACTTTTGCTTCAACCACATGTACACCAAGTCGAGTAACTTGTATTCTTGTTCCTTTGCAAAGGCCTTTAGATTGTTCAAGATAATCCTAAAAGGTGAAAATTATAAGCATATCGTATTAATAAGTATAATATTCTCCTCATGAACCGTACCAAAATTAATACAATAATAACATAGCACATATAAGTCAAAATATAAGCAGGAAAAAAAAACAAATAAAAGTTCTAATAATTGTGCCTTGAGCTGACACCTCTTGTTTTTGTTTTACTATATACAAATTAAAAATCGAAGTATTACATTAAAAATAAATAACAAATATACATAAACAAATATGGATTTGAAGATTTCCTAAGGTCTATTACGTATAGACAAAACGTTGATCACCTATTTGAATACCTCCTTCGTTGTTCAAAATTCAGCATTTTATCAATAAACCTTTCAATTAAATGGATGATTTATATAACTACACAACCTATGAGGGTTTTTATTGATCAATTATGTGAATATAACTGCATATAAACATGAGTCAGTAAGCATAAATTAATCTTCTCAACTTCAAATATATAAACAACCATTAAAATTACTTCTTCAAACAATTGAAGATAGAAACAATTCAAAGTTTTGTTCTTGAGATGAAGAAACTAAACTTATTCAAAGAGTTGCAAAGATGAATCTTGTGTTTGACTGATTTTGAAGCTGAGAAAAATTGTAAGTAGAAATCGAAATAAGAGAATGAAATAAACTATGAAGTTTAAATACTATTCTAAATAACCTAAAATTTTGAGATCTAAAAAATATTAAATTTGTTGATTAAATTTTCGAAATTCACATTTCAAATTTTGACATTTGAAAATTTTTAGATTTGATTACATAAAATTTGGTCACTTAGTTATATAATTCAATTTACCACTATCATCGCATTCTTTGTTAATATTTTGGATATCTATTTCAAATACAATTATATCTCCTCTAAGCTCTTTGAAATTATAATTTCTATTCCATTCAAAAATATTTTTTATATAAATTTGTTTTAAGGTTTGTATCAATCTCAAAAGAAGTTAGGTAAATTTTTTGTTTCTAATTTCGATTGACATATTCAGTATGTTTTTAATATCTTTAAGTATCTTGTTATAGTTGAAGATAACAAAATATTCAGTATGTTTTTAATATACTAATTTTGAGTTTAATACCTTTACATCTTAAAGTTAATTGAATCTCTCCTTATGTTTAACTTATCCGATTATTAAACATCCCTATATTTGAAATTTGTTGGGTATAAAGCTCCTTGAATTAAGAAAATTATTTAAAGTTGTGTGTTGTGATTGATAGAAAAAAATTTAAAAATAGATAATGACATCATCATTTTTTTCTTTTGATAAGGTTATTAGATAGATTATATTAGATTAGATTAGATTGAAAGATTGGTCATCTTATGTCTCGTATGTAAAATTAATGATAATATTCTATAAAAAAAACATGAAGATGGATTTCATAAAATAAAATTCGATGACCCGAGACGTGGGACAAGTTTTAAAAAACGTTTAGTTGGAACCAAAGAAGAAGAAATAAAATCACCACGGGGTTGTATATCAAACTTTGGAAGTACTAGTAATAAAATTAAGGGTTCAAGTCTCATTTGATAGTTGTCCGAGTTTTAAGAGATTCTTTAGGAAATCTTAAATTTGAGTTTTACTTGAACTTTTTTGTGTGTCAAATATAGATTTTTTTTAATTTGTTATATATTTTTTTATGTTTGAAATTATTTATATATTTTTTTGGTATTTTCAAATATATTTTGATAAGTATTATGTCATTAAAACTAGTGCGACCTTTTGAATTGGTCAATGGACCGATCTGCTTTTTAAAAGGGTGATTCTATTGTTACCTCCTACATCATCTAAATTGTCCCTTTGATATGACATTTGTGAGTGAAAAAGATACATTGAAAATTGTATATGGGTTATTTGATATATGAGTATGTGAGAGGAGGGGGGTCAAATAATAGCACCCTTTCAAAACCTTGGTTTCAAGACTTTTCTAGCTCCACATGACTTTATCAGGTGTCTCTCTTATTTTGAGATTATTCGTATTGACTTTTGCCACACATATAGAGATGTAAATGTACCAAACAAACAGCATGAAGCTTATTGTGTTTGATTATTTAACTTTGGCTGAATAAATAATCAAACACAAAATGTATAGACGAATGAATTTTTATATACATGTTCGTTCTTTTAGAAGATTAATGTTTCCGTATTTGTTTATATCGCCCCATCTTCTAATCTAAATAAAAGATTAACATGAATAAAATTTATTAGATAATTCTAACCATTGATTTAGATAAAATATTATAATTATCAAATATTAATTCATTTTTATTAAACTTAAAATCCAATTTTGACTTTTTTAGTTCAAAAACAAAACTTAATTCTGACTTCAAATAAAATTCAATTATAATATAAGATAAGGTAGACGATAGTATTTTAATACATTTAAAATTAATTAGTAACGTAAATTATTATAATTATATAAAATTGTCAAGTCCTTAGATTGCACTATGAACAGTAACTTGCTGATTATAATATATACTTAATGTTTTAAAGTTGAAACAAAATCATTGTTAACATTTCTGGTTATGATATCCCTTTTCTATCCTCGTCTCTCTGTCTTGATTTTCACTTAGAGTGGACGTAGTGGGTGTGTTTTTCAAGTGGTGAGTCCACCACATCCAATCTATTTTGCAAACTACCACTCCACCGTGCCGTGGACGTGGTTTACATGTGGTATTCTCCACATTTTTGAACCCTGCGTGGTATTAAATAATAAGTATTATGTGGGTCCCAAAATTTGATGTGGGAGTAAGTAATTACTACGGGGTTAAATGGTAGGAGGAAAAAGCTGACATGACGGTGTGATAGGTGTGGTGGGGAGTAACCACTCCCCCCACTCTTATAACAATAGATTTGCCCATATTTTTTTCTATGATTTCTCCAAGTACATTTTGCATATTAACGGATTTCAGGTGAACTTTCTGTCCTTTTACATAAGTAGTGTTGTCATTTTATATTAAATTTAGTCTAGAAATTATATTATTTTTTTCATTGTTCCCTTGATGTATAATAAATATGTTTTAAAAATATAGTTAAAACTAATACCGAAGATAATTCAATTAGAGTAGATACGCAGCGAAGTGCGTACAACAACGCTTGTTAAAATTAATTTTAGGAAAAATTGCATTAAAACATAATGAACTTTGTCTTAGTTATCATTATATACAATCAATTTTATTTTTTTAAAAATAATACAACCAACTTTCATAATCCTCACATTGTATGCAACTTGTTGTATATTATGAAATTTATGGTAAAGTTCATAGTATACAGTACTAACTAAACTACAGACACATAAAAAAGTTGTTTGCATACAATGAAAGGTTATAATAGTTATTGTATTATTTTTAAAATTTTAAAGTTTATTGTATACAATAGTAACTAAGACAAAGTTATTTGTATTTTCATGCAATTTGCCCTTAATTTTATACGCATTCATTATTTTACTACTACACACGTATTAATGTAGTATTGTAAAAATTAAATACAAAATAAATGGTTCTCAAAGTCTATTTTTTTGTGTGAAATTTTACTTATTTTTATTTTTCTTAATTTTAAAATATATTCATAAATATTATTTTACTACAAAAAAAATGCTAAATTTGACATCCATTTAAGCTATTTTGAAGACGTTCAATTAAAAAATAACTAATGAATCAAATGGTTAAAATACTTTATTGTTTTACTATTTTAAATTCATGTTATTTAATATCCTTTTAAATTCTCATTTCTTTCGCGTATTATAATTAGGACAAACTATTTCAAAATACAATTAACTTTAGCTAAGCTATCATTTTATACAATCAACTTTAAAATTTTAAATATAATACAACAAACTTCCTTATTCACCCTATTGTATACAAAACACAACCTGAACTACAGGTTACCAGTCATCTTACTTTAATTTTCTATTTTTTCTAATTAGTTGTTCTTGATGTATTATGAGTTCATCATCATAATGTCTGTAAATCCAGAAATCCCACTTGATATTTATGAAGAACAATACATACTTTAACTAGATGAAGAACATGTATATAACAACTCATGAAATCGAAATCGTAACTAATAGATCTAAAGATGAAGAATAGTAAAAGAAACCCTAAATCATGGGTTTGCAGATCTGAAAATGAAAACCTAAATCGTAACTAATAGATCAAAAGAGGAAGAAATATGAAAACCTAAATCGTAAACTACTAGATCTAAGATGAAGAAAAATTAAAACCTTAAATAATGAAGGTGGCGGCGGTGGTGGTTACCCAGAACTCGACGGTGGCGTCGGTTACCCGATAAAGAATAAGACCATCAAACACCATGAACCCTAAAGTGTTAGATCTGATCTCGTCGATGGTGGTAGGCGAGGCAAGAAACCCTAATATCAAGAAACCCTTTTGAGTCGGCGGCGGTTGTGGTGGTTTTGACGCAAGAAACCCACAAAGTTTGAGATCAGAACTCGACGATGTAAGTGGTGGTGATTCGAAGGCGACGATAGTGGTGTTGGTTCTAAAGGCTATGCGGCGCGACGACGGTTCAAAGGAGACGCTGGTGGTGGTGGTTCGAAGGAGACTGAACTTGAGAGGCTGCGGTGGATTTTAATCGAGGGTGTGCACATCTTCGAGGGTGTTTGTTTTAGCTTATTTTGGGAGCTTTTTTTAGCTTATTAGCTTATTTTTTGAGCTTATTAACAATATGGTGTTTGACTTAGCTTATTAGCTTAAGCTTATGAGCTTATTTTGAGTAAAAATAAGCCAATTTTGATAAGCCATGTGAAAGTAACTTATTTTCTCCACATGAGCTTATTTTTATACTTTTACATATATACCCTTACCTTTTTATCTTTTCCCAACACCTTCTCTTCCTCAAATGTAAAGCATGTCTTTTTTAGTAATTTTACAATAATAAGCTAATTCAAACACCTTTTTAAAAGTAGCTTATTAGCTTATAAGTTATAAGCTAATCTAAACACTTTTTTTACTAATAAGCTTAAAAGCTAAAAAGCTCATAATCTCAAAAGCTAATAAGCTTAAGCCCCAAAAATATAAGCTTACCCAAACACCCCCTTCAAACCATCTTGAGAGGGCGGTGGTAGAGTTTGAAGTTTATTTGACAAGGGGAGATGAAGGGAAGGAGCTTGTATAGATCTTCAAAAGATCTTCATACATTTGAATAAAAAAATCAGAAAATATAGAAAATATAAAAATAACCGATTGTTTACCAGTTTTTATAGGTAAATTTTATAAGAGGGTTGATTGTATTTTTTTTAAAAAAATTTTAAATTTCGTTGTATACAATGGTAACTTAGCCAAGGTTCGTTGCATTTTAATGTAGTTTGCCCTTATAATTATTTAATATATTTTTATTAATGTTTAATATTTATCATTTTTTCAAATCAATCTATATATTACACAGATATCTAATCTAGTTTAAATACTAAACAAACATAAATTTAAATGTTAAATTAGTTTATACTAACACGACACATAATAATAACACTTTAGTTAGCACCTCTATTTAGTAACGTGTCGTATTTACATATGAATGTAATATCGTACTACCTCATAATAATTCAAGTTTTATATCGATTACTAGCATTTTATATTTACCTATTAACAAACAACTTTATAAATTAATTATAACTAACATGGTATCTGCTTAATGTGACGGCAATGTATAATTTCTACTTGATAACATATTCGTTTTCGGTATTCACGTAATACGGTGACAACGAATGAATTTTCTTTGGTAACATGTCTATTTTCTTCCATTCTCTTTAATTTATCCGTTCTCAGTCAACTTTATATTATTTTTTAAAATATTTGCGAACAATAAAAAAAGAAAAATGTCTCTAATTAAAAAATATGATAAATTGCATAAAAATACATGGTGTAAATAAGTAATTTGAAACTATTAATAGATTAAGAAAATAGAGTAAACTAATTTAAAAATATTAATTATATGAGTTATTAAAAAAACTAAAAACATATGTTTATAAATTTTAATTATAGGTTATTTAGGTTTATAAGTTTACTTATACACACAATTTCTAATAATTAAGTTAAAACACTTATTAAATAATAAGTTTTATACCACATGGCCTATGGGTTAGTGGGTATGCATGAGTGAGCGTGTGGTAGGAGACAAGGAATCAAATGTACTCATCTACACTAAAATGTGAAAAGTTAAAAAGTAAGGAAAAAAAAAGAGAATTTGTCGTATACGGCGGAAGGGGACACCGTGGGCCCATTGGCCCCAAAACATCCAGCGGTCTGCGGTCCACTTTGTCTTTCACATTTGGGCGTGGGTATGTGGGCCAGTAGTTGCGTGATTACGTATGAGTGGTTTTTGATAAGGTTCGGTTGAAAAATTATACTAATTCATACTTTAATCTTTCACTCGTTATATAATTACAAGTATATGTGTAATTTATTAATTTTTTTTATCATTTATATTAATTTTAATAGTTGTTTTAATATTATAAGTAGGGGTATAAGTAAAATAAATTTATAAAAAAATATAGAACCTCTCGATTCAATTATTATTTAAAATGGAATTCAGCAAAGTTTTAGTTAATAGACATTTATGATTAACGTTTTAAGTAACATGAGACCATGACATTTGTAAGGCTATATTTAAAACGATAATTTTATATTAAACTATAATCATAAATAAAAAGAAAAAACATATGATTATAAATTTATATAGAGTAATGATCAAATGAGAACATCTTTAAAATGAGAACAGAGAGAACAATTTTAGGGCTTTGATTTCATTGATCGAATGGTTTAAAAACTGTCACATTTTTTTTTGTCTTTAATTTCATTGATCGGATGTTTAAAAAATGTCACGTTTTTATCATATGTTTGACTATATACCTGATGCTTCAATGCATACACAAGTGTTGTGATTTGATGCATCAATGCATTCAAATCTTAAAATTGTTAATATTATAGAAATAATTTTGATTTTAAGATTTAGGATGTAAATTTGACTTTTGGGTAGTTATGGGTGAACATGACGTAAAGGAGAAATGTTAAATTACAAGTTTACCCATGTTCTCACTGTTGTGCATTTTAAAAAGGTTATCCATTGAACCTCACCCTATAAATTTATATTATATTTCGTATATATCAAACTCATAGAAAAAGGCTATCTTTCAATAACAAACATTACATAAAAGTTGTCATTATGTTTCTTTACATTCGATCTGTCTAACCGTTCGTCATAACGGAATAACCATTTATCTAGTTGATATAACCCGACACCATGCCTAAAAATGCAGTTTAATAGGTAAAGGCATGCCTAACTAATCCTTCGCGTGAGCCAAGCCTAACCTCCACATCTAGAACCTTTTCGTGACAACATGATTAAACATCGTGTATTGGCGGACTCATAGCACGGCTTAACGAGCTTTTGGAGGCTTGCTTCATTCAATTTTGCTTGTTGTCAGTTTGGTTTAGAAAAAGCTCATCAAATTTAGGTTGAACATGGAAGGATTTGACATTTGAGCAAGTTTAATAGGTGTGGCCATATAAAGACACTACTTTATTGAGTCAATTTTTAAAGACCATTACAATATATATAAATCCAATTTTATTGTAATTATTTTTAATTCGTGCCGCAATATAATTCATTATTAATACTTTATACAATTTATTGAAAATGTCTTACCCAAAATCATTATTAGCTAAGCTTAATCCCAATTGAAACCAACACTAAATTAGTGTGCTTAACAAGGTAAATCATAAAAGATTGAAAGTGATAGCAATCGAAAAAATTATATATTATTATATATAGAGTAATGATAATAAACAAGGTATATCATGCATCCGTGTTGCGCCAGGTTGATATTTAAATAATCTCATTCATACTAATTTAATTTATATATAGTATTGTAGATGGTTGTTCGAAGGAAGTATACCTACATATAGGATGATTCATGCGAAAAGTTCCTTTTTAAAGTGCGAAAAGCATTCTAGACTACATGATGATCAAATCAATGACAAATATTTGTTGTGGCATTTTGGTAAATAAACTAAAACTCAATGTTAGTAATTAAACAAAGTGGAGGGTGAATGTGTCTTTTTGTCATTCATCTCCTAATAATTCTCTCCCTCTCTCCACTCACGGTAGATTAAAAAAGTAATAAAACCCATTTTTAACCAAACCCTAAACTTCTCCTATACCTCTCATCTGATACCCCTATGTCCGCAGCCCATCGGAAATCTCTCTCAAGCATCCTCCATTGAAGAGCTTTCGGCTACCCGGCTGCCCTTTCAATTGCCGACCATCATCATCTCTGCAACACTTTCTACAGCTGACTCCGACCTCAATCGTCACCCTTGTGAGCCCCCTTCTTCATCACACCTTGCCGCCGTCCAACACCATCTAAAAATCACCATCATCATCTCCGGTACCGCACCATGATCTCAATAACGCTAATCGAAGGAAAAAACGTTGCCGGTGTGAGGTTTCATTCATCACCGGCGATTTTAACTAAAACCAATATTTACAGATCTTGATGGGCTATAGTTTTCCTCCACAATGGAGTTGATAATGATGAAGGTGGCTCCCATATTCCATGCATGATAATATGGTTTCTCTTGTTATTATTCTCTTCTTTTTCTTCTTTTTTCCCCTTCTTTTTTGTGTTTTGGAATATGTGAGGCTGTAATAAATTTTGGTTTTCTAGAATTAATTTTTTTAGGTGGGTGAACACACTAATTTACGTTTTAAATATCGGGTATATGATTCATTCATTGGTGAATATTTTTAGTTCCTTCTATGAATAGTTAATTATTCGATCATTGGTAAACGAGTATTATTTAATAGAAAAACTCACGTATCTATAATATTGTTCAATATTGAATTTTGTTTGTTGAATAAAACATCGGTGAAAAACTCGTAAATTTTTTTGGTATATTCAATGGTGAACTCCGTAAAATTAATAATTTCTAGTAAATTATTTTTAAATTATTTTGTTATTTATTTAA
>JAUEJL010054668.1:0-32151 GCA_032274825.1 Drosophyllum lusitanicum
ATAGATTACAAAAACAATCAACAATAAACTGAAATTAAGAAATAAAAATCAAATACAAATTAATTACTAAAACTCTTGAGCCTCACTCAAATGATAATATCTGATCTCTTATGTGGTACACTGATTTCAAGAAACGTATTACCATCTACCAAAACTTTGTTTTTCTACGCAACTCAAGGGGTTAAAGAAATCATCTCATTAAAAATGAATACAGTATATGATTGCAAGTCGCCGACTAAAATACAAAATCTAAAAATGCCTACAACTACTAAAATCACCGACTCAAAAATTATAGGATGTGAATTGCCGACGATCGGATTATTTCATAAGACATCGCCTATTGTGTTTTGAAAGACCAAAGAATTCTGGATTGGATGATTTATAATTGTGATTTGTTTTTGTGTTTCATCATTTGCAAAGAACGCAAGGGTGAAAGGAGAACCAATCACCAATAGCTTATGATCCATAGCAAAATAGTTTGTTGCAACATGATTTCGCTCTTTTTCCTCTACGAGGTTGCTATTTGTCCACGATTATCAATCTGATTGCTATTTTAGTTTCTAGGTTTGTCTTTCACATGGTGAGCCTAATAAAATTGGGCCTTTTTTTCTATGAGTCTATACATTTGGACCAAATAAACTTCGTTACATATATATATATATATATATAGGACTATACTAATTGTGGGCCCTCTTTAGTCATGGGCCCTGGGCGGTTGCCCGGGTAGCCCGCCCCTTAAGACGGCCCTGATGAAGGGACAACATTAATACGAGTCATATCAAGAGCTTTTAAATAGCATAGACATTTAAATGTATTTTAATCATAAGTAGATGATGAAGTTGTGTAACTTTTTCAATGCCGATTACCGTATACATGATAATTTGTTTTTGCTAATGTCAACTGTAGTGGTGAACACGACCACACCGACGCCCCACATCGAGACGAGTCCAAGACATTACACATGCTTGAAGCCCTAACGGTCAAGGAACAAGATAAACAAGCCAAAGCAAGAATTCTTAAATAGCATAAATGTAAATTTATAAGTAGAGGGGGAAGTTGTGTAACTTTGATCATATGAGAAGACCCACCCTATGGACCGGAGTGCAAAAACCGACTTCAATCTCACATCGAGTGTAGAAAAGAGGGAGAGGAGGACTGCCCTTCTGTATAAAAAGCTGCTCTCTTCTCCAATTCGAGGGTTAACCCAAACACACACACCAACAAGAACCCTTTTTCTCTATACTCTTCTGGGCTGCCTTTTGGGGCGTCATAGTATTCTCTCTTACACATAAACCCCTTTACTCTCTTTCTTGATTTTAAATTCACTTTGATGTTTATGAATCCCTTGTTCATCTCTACACCACCAGGTCTCTTTGTTTTTCTCTATGATTTTATCGACTATCTTCGATTTTCTGATTGTTTCACAAGAAATTGACGTTATTTGTTTTGCTTTTGTAGTATAAAGGAGTGTAGAGAAGTAGAAGACGAAAGGTTGTGAAATCTTATGGCGGGTACCCTAAGATCGAGCTTGCCGTCGAGGTTACGGCAGCTTTTATCCGGTGAAGGACATATCGGTCCGAATGTTAAACTTGATTCCGAGACAGTAAGATCTTTTTGCCCTATTTCAGTAATTCTTCGCCTACGTGAAGTTTTTATACGCGGTTTATTAGGGGTTTCTTGTTTCGGAGTTAGTCTTTGTCTATCGATGGAAGATATGGCTACATTTTGTTTGTTCTATTCGTTTTTAGGTTTTTATGTTAGTGATTGGCTAATTTTGATGTGTAATCAGGGTATTTTGTGATCTGAAAACCTGACTGGAAGGGTTTTTGTTGATACATATAGTAATTCTATATGTTTGTTTACTGTTTGGAGTGTCACTGGATCTACTTCTTAGGGTTTCTAGTTTTTGTTATCACATATGTTAAAAGCCGCAATATGATTTTTAGTCAATGTCTAGTAGTTCCAAATGTGAAATATGTACACCTTTTCTTGCATATATTGTTGTAATTGGATTTATTCCCTGAAGTTTTAGAATCCATATATCAATTTTGAGTTTGATATACGAGGGTGAATGTGTAGATTCTTTTTTTGAAGATGGGAATAGTAACTATGTTGTCATTGATTCTCAATTCATATGCAATTACGGTGGTTTTAAACATATATATGATGTCTAACAGAAACATCATTTAAAAGGTTTTTGCTGGTTTTCTTGAAGGTGGAACAGTAACTATGTTGTCATTGATTATCAATTCATATGCAATTACTGTGGTTTTAAACATATATATGATGTGTAACAAAAACATCATTTAAAAGGTTTTTGCTGGTTTTCTTGTGGTATATGACCGATTAAGAAATATATCATTAGGGCTACATTTTAGAATTGCTTTCGAATGTAGGACCAGTTGCTACCTTCCCAACTCATTTGCCCTCTAAAAAGGAAGTCTGTCTCTTTCTTTCTAGAACTTTTATGAACTTTTATGATGTTACTGATTCGTAATATATCTGCAATGAATGTAGTTTAAAAGGCTTATTGAGTTTGAATAGCAGGATCACTAATATATGACCCTGTTTATGTACTCTTGGGGGTACTCATTGGATCATGTGCTTGAATTAGACTTCTAGCTTCTGTGACCTTTTCTACACCTTCTCATTCAATTTGATGATTATAGGTTTTAATTTGATTGTTCTATTGTACTTTATCTTGTTTTTATCTATATATTGGTTGTTTTGTTGCACTTTTTAAGCCTGATCCTATTCTTTTATTTGGTTTATTTTTTTGTTCCATTTGTCGTATACATACATCTTTAGAGTAAGCTGATAATACTTGACTTGTTTGAATCTTTAAATGGACAAAAATGTTGTTTGAATATTAACTACTAAGCCCCGGCCACGTCGCTACCCTATTGGGCTGGTTTGTCAACTAAAACTTACCATCACTTCTCACAAACTTCATCCTGGGATATGTAATTATTTATTTAAAGCAGGGCTTTACTGTGAGTTAGTTAGGACCAACTAAAGAAAAAGAGGAAATTGTTCGGTTTGCTTTCATTATATTTCTTTGTAGATAAGAGCTAATTATGCATGTATCATGTTACATTCTTGAACTTGCATTAATTTCTCTTTCAAGGGGTATCACTTAATGATTGAATCAAGAAGAATTATTGATTGCTTACATTCATCTCTTGTTATTGCAGCCTCCAAAAGTGAAGGCATTCATTGACAAGGTGATTCAGTGTCCATTGCAAGACCTAGCAATCCCTCTTTCAGGTTTTCACTGGGAGTACAACAAGGTGATAGGATTATACTTTGTGCTAGCCATCTTTTGAATTAATTTACATTTACTGCTTGTAAATCGCTCAACTGTTATTGCATTGTTTTCAGGGAAATTTTCATCATTGGAGGCCGTTGTTTTTGCATTTTGATACATACTTCAAGACATACTTGTCTAGCAGGAAGGATCTCCTTTTAACAGATACTCTAGAAGATGATACTCCTTTCCCTAAGCAGTCAGTTCTTCAGATTTTGCGTGTAATGCAAATAATCTTAGAGAATTGCCACAACAAAAGCTCCTTTGATGGTTTAGAGGTATGGTGAAATTGTATGATAACAGATTTTCAATATTTTTCTTGAATTCTTTTTTAGAGATGGCAGTTTTGACCCATTGACTTATGAATTAGTTGATTCAAATTTTGCTTGATCTCAAACGAGTCAAATGGGTCGAATCAACAAAATTTGGCTAGCCAGTTGGAAGTCGTTGAAAGTCTATATTAAATGCAGACAGCCTTCTAAATCTTTTTATTAAAAAATTCCTATAGTAATAATATTGTTTTTTGCATTATAGTTAACGTAATAATGATTTATATTTCTTTAACAAATGGACAAATTGTTTTGTGGGTTCACCCACTTTTGCCATCTCTATCTTTATACATTCTTCTCTGAAGTTTGATTCGTTTGTACAGCATTTCAAGCTCTTGCTTGCATCAACAGATCCTGAGATTCTCATTGCAACCTTGGAGACTCTTTCAGCATTAGTGAAAATAAATCCCTCAAAACTTCATGCAAACGGGAAGCTTGTTGGATGTGGTGCCATTAACAATTGTCTTTTGTCATTAGCACAAGGATGGGGAAGCAAAGAAGAGGGCCTGGGCTTGTATTCATGTGTTATGTTAAACGAAAGAACCCAGGATGAAGGTCTAAGCTTATTTCCATCTGATGTACAATCCGAAACTGACAATTCTCAAAACCGTGTTGGTTCTACCCTCTATTTTGAATTCCATGGTGCAAATCCCGCAATCGCGTCTACGAGCACGAGTGTTATTCACATTCCTGATCTTCATGTACGTAAGGAGGATGATTTGTCTTTAATGAAACTGTTGATTGATCAGTACAGTGTACCTCCTCAACATCGCTTCTCGTTGCTGACAAGAGTTCGATATGCTCATGCCTTCCGTTCTCCAAGAATATGCAGGCTCTACAGCAAGATTTGCCTACTTGCGTTTGTCGTTCTTGTTCAATCAAGTGATTCTCATGATGAACTTGTGTCTTTCTTTGCCAATGAACCAGAATATACAAATGAGTTAATCAGATTAGTGAAAGCTGAGGACACCATTCCTGGAGCGATTCGTACACTTGCAATGCATGCTCTTGGCTCTCAACTAGCTGCATATTCATCATCTCATGAGAGGGCACGGATTCTTAGTGGGTCAAGCATTAGTTTTGCTGGAGGAAATCGCATGATTCTACTTAACGTGCTTCAAAGGGCGATTTCGTCTTTAAATAACCCCAGTGATCCTTCATCTATTGCATTTGTGGAAGCACTTCTTCAGTTCTATTTGCTTCATGTGATATCTACATCTAGTTCTGGGAGTGTTATACGGGGATCTGGAATGGTCCCGACTTTTTTACCTCTTTTAGAGGATTCTGATCCTTCACATATGCATCTTGTCTGTTTAGCTGTGAAGACTCTGCAAAAGCTGATGGATTACAGCAATTCAGCTGTCACTCTCTTTAAAGATTTGGGTGGGGTAGAACTTTTAACTAGCAGATTGCAGATAGAAGTAGTTAGGGTGATTGGTTCTGAGATAGGAGACGATAGTTCAATGAGCATTGGGGATTGCTCGAACTCAAACCCAAATGTTGATTGGCTTTATTCACAAAAGCGGTTAATTAGGGTTTTGTTGAAGGCACTTGGTTCTGCTACTTACGCTCCAGCAAATTCGACACGGGCTCAAGGGGCCCACGATGCTTCCTTACCCGCTACTCTTTCGATGATCTTTGAAAACGTGAGTAAATTTGGAGGGGATATATATTCAGCAGCTGTTACTGTTATGAGTGAAATGATTCATAAAGACCCCACTTGTTATGCTTCATTGGATGAATTGGGTCTTCCTGATGCTTTTCTGGAGTCGGTAAAAGCTGGGGTTCTTCCTTCTTCAAAAGCTCTTACTTGTGTACCTAATGGAATTGGGGCTATTTGTCTTAACACAAAGGGGTTAGAAGCAGTCAGAGAAAATTCAGCTTTAAGGTTTCTGGTTGATATTTTCACCGACAAGAAATACGTGCTTCCAATGAATGATGGAATTGTGCCTTTGGCGAATGCTGTTGAGGAGCTTTTACGTCATGTATCTTCGTTAAGAGGTACTGGTGTAGACATGATTATTGAGATTGTTAATAAAATTGCTTCGATAGAGGATGGTAAGGGTAGATCGGCAAAAGTTAATGAGAGTACTATTATGGATATGGACACCGAAGATAAAGAAAATGTTGGTCCATGTCTCGTTGCGGCTACGGATTCAGGGTCAGAAGGAATTGGTGATGAGCAGTTTATCCAATTATGCATCTTTCATGTGATGGTTTTAGTTCACCGAACAATGGAGAATGCCGAAACATGCCGGTTGTTTGTTGAGAAATCAGGAATCGAGGCTTTGTTGAAGCTTTTGTTGAGACCGAGTATTACCCAATCATCAGAAGGGATGTCGATCGCATTGCATAGTACCATGGTTTTCAAGAGTTTTACTCAACATCACTCAGCTTCTTTAGCACGTGCTTTCTGTTCCGCTCTTCGGGATTATCTGAAGACGACTTTGAGTGGATTCAGTGTTCTTTCAGGGTCATTTCTGCTGGACCCGAAAGCTACTCCAGATACAGGAGTTTTTTCTTCACTTTTTCTTGTTGAATTCCTTTTGTTTCTTGCTGCTTCGAAAGACAACAGATGGGTCACTGCATTGCTTCAAGAATTCGGGAACGATAGCAAGGATGTTTTGGAAGATATTGGTCGAACGCATCGGGAGATTTTATGGCAAATTGCTTTACTTGAAGATGCTAAGCTTAAAACCGAGGATGACAGTGGTGGTTCTGGTACTGCTGACAGGCCCCATCTCTCCGAATCTAATACTTCAGAGTCCGAGGAGCAAAGATTTAATTCTTTTAGGCAGTTTCTCGATCCGTTATTGAGGAGAAGGATGTCGGGATGGAGTTTTGAATCTCAATTTTTTGATCTGATTACTCTATATCGTGATCTCACTCATACTTCTGGTCTTCCGCAGCATCTTGGAGGCGGAAGTCACCAGTTACCGTCTTCCGGTACTTCAGAAGTTGCTAGTGGTGGCACTCCACGGGAAGCTGACAAGCAAAGATCATATTATTCCTCTTGTTGTGATATGATGAGGTCACTCTCTTTGCACATTACCCACTTGTTTCAAGAGCTAGGCAAAGCGATGTTGCTTCCTTCTAGAAGACGGGAAGATATGGTGACAGTTACCCCTGCATCAAAATCCGTGGCGTCTACGTTTGCCTCCATCACACTTGATCATATGAATTTCGAAGGTGGACATGTAAAGCCTTCTGGATCAGTAGCATCATGGTCCCCCAAGTGTCGGTATCTGGGTAAGGTTATAGATTTTATCGATGGAGTTCTACTTGAAAAGCCCGACACCTGCAATCCTGTCCTGTTGAATTGTTTGTATGGTCGTGGTGTGATTCATTCAGTTTTGACCACATTTGAAGCTACGAGTGAGCTGCAATTTACAGTCAGCAGGACTCCCGCATCTCCGATGGAGACTGATGAAGGAGCTCCAAAGCAAGATTTGGAAGACACGGGGGTTCGTTCATGGATCGATGGTCCCTTGGCCAGTTACGGTAAACTTATGGATCATCTAGTGACATCATCTTATATATTGTCACCATTCACAAAACATTTTCTTACACAACCCCTTGTAACGGGAGACATTGCGTTCCCGCGTGATGCCGAGGTTTTTGTGAAGGTTCTTCAGTCGATGATTTTGAAAGCCGTGCTCCCAGTATGGACACACCCGCAATTCACAGATTGTAGTAATGATTTTATTGCTAATGTAATATCGATTATTCGTCATGTTTTCTCTGGGGTTGAAGTGAGAAGTGTAAGCAATGCGGGATCACGTCCCGCTGGTCCTCCTCCAAATGAAACAACAATATCGACAATTGTAGAGATGGGGTTTTCAAGAGCTCGAGCAGAGGAGGCGTTGAGACAGGTGGGATCAAACAGTGTTGAGTTGGCAATGGAGTGGCTGTTCTCACATCCGGAGGAAGTTCAAGAAGACGATGAACTTGCTCGTGCACTTGCTATGTCTCTTGGTAATTCTGAAAATGAATCAAAGGATACTGTAGCAGCAACCGAAACTAGTCAACAGATAGAAGAGGAAACCGTGCAGCTACCACCTGTTGATGATTTGTTGTCTACATGTAAAAAGCTTCTAGAAACCAAAGATTCTGTAGCTTTCCCGCTTCGTGATCTTTTATCGATGATATGCTCCCAAGATGATGGGCGATACAGGTCAAACGTTATATCATTTATTCTAGAACAAGTGAAGCTGTGCAGTGGTAGTGTTAATTCTGATGGTGGAAAGAATAACATGATATACTCTCTCTTTCTTGTCCTTGCTTTGATTCTTAATGAGGATAAAGATGCACGGGAAGTTGCTTCCAAGAGTGGTCTGGTCACAGTTGCAGCCGATCTTTTATCTGACTGGAACTCTCGTCATTCACACGAGAACGAGACCCTGCTCGTTCCCAAATGGGTGACAGCAGCTTTTCTTGCTATTGATAGGCTGTCCCAGGTTGATGAAAAGTTGAATGCTGATATCAGTTCAGAGTTGTTGAAGAAAGATGATATTGGTAACCAGAATTCTCTCGTGATAGATGATGAGAAGCAAATTAAGTCGCAACCAAATTCGGGTTTGAAACATATTGATGTAGAGGAACAGAAGAGGTTTGTTGAGATATCTTGTAGCTATTTAACAAAACAGCTTCCCGCTGACGCGATTCATGCTGTTCTACAGCTATGTGCTACACTTACAAGAACTCATTCCGTTGCTGTTAGTTTTCTTGATGCTGGCGGTTTGCCTTTACTGCTATCTTTGCCTACAGGTAGCTTATTTGTCGGCTTTGATAACGTTGCAGCTACTATCATTCGCCATATTCTTGAAGATCCCCAAACTCTTCAACAAGCAATGGAAACTGAAATTAAACATAGTGTTGTCACAGCTGCGAATCGGCAGTCTAATGGAAGGCTCACACCCCGTAACTTTCTCTTGAATTTGACTTCTGTCATTTCACGGGATCCCGTCATCTTTATGCGTGCCGCTAGGGCTGTGTGCCAAATTGAGATGATTGGGGAACGACCGTATGTTGTCTTGCTAAAAGATCGTGAGAAAGATAAGTCCAAAGAAAAAGAGAAGGAAAAAGATAAAGACAAACCACAGACTACAAGTGATGGTGGTAATATCAAACTTCATGAGACGAATACCAAAAATGCAAAAGCTCACCGGAAACCACCTCAAAGTTTTACTACTGTAGTTGAGCTGCTTTTGGAGTCTGTAATTACTTTTGTACCCCCTTCAGAAGATAAAACAGTGGCGGGAGAGAGCTCTTCCGTAGCAGATATGGAAATCGATGTTAACTTGAGTAAGGGCAAGGGGAAAGCTATTGCCTTGGGATCTGAAGAGAGTGAAGACGGTGTTCAAGAATCTTCTGCATCTTTGGCTAAAGTTGTATTTATTTTGAAGCTTTTAAAGGAGATTCTTTTAATGTATGGTCCATCTGTTCATGTTCTGCTACGGAAAGATGTCGAACTTAGCAACAGTCATGGTGGTGGAATATTTCATCACATTCTCTGTAAATTTCTTCCTCATTTGAGAAGTTCTAAACGAGAAAAAAAGGATGCAGACTGGAGGCATAAACTAGCAGGTAGGGCTAGCCAGTTCTTGGTAGCTTCTTGTGTGCGTTCTACAGAGGCTAGAAAGAGAATATTTATGGAAATCAATAATGCGTTTAGCGACTTTGTTGAAAACTGTAAAGCTCATCGGCCTCCCGGAAACGATATCCAAGCTTTTGTTGATCTGCTAGGTGATGTGCTTGCTGCCCGCTCGCCTACTGGTTCTTCAATTTCAGGAGAAGCTTCGGTTACATTTATAGACGTTGGTCTGGTTAGATCGCTTACACGGACTTTACAAATGTTGGATTTGGATCACACGGATTCTCTGAAGGTTGTACCCGGGCTTGTAAAGGTTTTGGAGCTCGTTACTAAAGAACATGTTCATGCTGCTGAGGCTAACACAGCCAAAGATAATCCAAGAAAACCTCCTGATCATGGTCAACATGAAGGAACTGAGAATGCCGCTGGTGATATATCTCGGTCAACAGAAACTGCATCTACACCTAATGCAAATACTGCAACTACAGAAGTTATTGAGTCTTTTAGCAATGCGGTTCAAACATACGGTGGATCGGAAGCAGTTACGGATGATATGGAGCATGATCAAGATATCGATGGAGGTTTTGCTCCAGCGAATGAAGATGATTACATGCACGAGACTTCTGAGGAAGCAAGGGGTCATGAGAACGGTCTGGGTTCTGTGGGAATAAGATTCGAAATCCAACCAGATATTCGTGAGAGCCTTGACGAAGATGACGAGGATATGTCTGGGGATGAAGGAGATGAAGTTGATGATGATGATGATGGAGATGATGACGACGATGATGATGGACATAATGATTTGGAAGAAGAAGATGAAGTTCATCACTTGCCACATCCCGATACCGATCAGGATGATCACGAGATTGAAGATGAGTTTGATGAGGACATGATTGAGGAAGAAGATGAAGACGAGGATGATGACGATGGGGGAGTTATATTAAGATTGGGCGAGGGAATGAATGGGATAAATGTGTTGGATCATATCGAAGTATTTGGTCGAGATCATAGCTTTTCAAACGATACCCTCCATGTGATGCCTGTTGAAGTATTTGGTTCTAGACGTCAAGGTCGTACTACGTCTATCTATAATCTTTTAGGGAGATCAGGTGACGGTTCTGTTCCATCTCAGCATCCACTTCTAATGGAGCCTTCTTCCACACGTGCAGTTTCTTCTCGACAAACAGGTCAAGAATCCCTTCCTTTCTTCAGTTAATTTTCTGATAATTTAGCTTTTATTATCTGTTACATTGTGCTAGTCATACTCACATATCCGTCCCCTAGAGGCAACAAAATGGGCAGATTGGGTAATATGTCAAAACAGGTCGCGTTCATCTGCATAGTTTTTGGTACAGGGCTACAGGTTGAGTGGCACTCTGTCCAGAAATCTTTTTTCAATGATCAGTGTGTCAAATATGATTAAAGAGTCATTTTATATGATTATATCAATAGTAGTCTGAATTATTTTATAAAATGACTTAGGAGGCTTCGTGACCTGTTCCTTTTTGGCTGTTTTTATATGTTTCTCGTTTGACCTAATACACACACAGATATGTATACATACATACATGCTTGCATGAATAAATGGGCCGGAATTCTTACGTTTACTAGTACACCCATATCTGTCATTATCAACTGGTTTGTTATTTTATTCTCTTAGATAATGCTCGTGATGGACACCTTGAAAGAACATCTTCGTCTAGATTGGATTCAATTTTCCGGTCTTTAAGGAATGGTCGTCATGGACAACATGGAAACCGTCTTAGCATGTGGAGTGACGACCAGCAAAGTGGCGGATCCAATGCATCTACCATCCCATTAGGCCTTGAAGATTTGTTGGTTTCTCATCTGAGGCGCCCTTCTCCAGAAAAGGGCTCAGCTGACCAAGACAAAACAATCGAGGGTCAAACGAAAAACGAGTCTGATCAGTCTCAAGAATTGGTTGGGATGGTACCTGAAACCACTGTCGGTAACAACACTAATGGTGATCAAGTTGGCTCTCATGATTCTGGAAGCACACCAATAGCAAATGAATCTCTAGGGGGACAAGATGCAGATGCAGCTGTCAGTCAATCTCAATCTGTTGATATGCAGTTTGACCAAAATGATGGTGTTCCCCGTGATGTTGAAGCTGTGAGCCAAGAAAGTAGTGGAAGTGGGGCCACATTGGGAGAAAGTCTTAGAAGTCTAGATGTTGAAATTGGAAGTGCTGATGGTCATGATGATGGGCAAGGTCCAAGGAGAATAAACGTACCGCTCAATACATCGTCAGTAGCCATGAGAGATGCTTCACTTCATAGTGTAACAGAGGTTTCTGAAAACCCAAGTCAAGAAACAGATCAAAGTGATCCTTCACAGGATGCACACCATGATGATGTTGCTGCTGCTGGTTCAGGTTCTGGATCTGGTTCTGGTTCTGGTTCTGCACCAATTGACCCTGCGTTTCTGGATGCACTTCCTGAGGAGTTACGGGCTGAGGTTCTTTCAGGTCGACAGGGTCCAGTGTCAGCTCAGCCTTCGAATGCTGAACCACAAAATGACGGTGACATAGACCCTGAATTTCTTGCAGCACTTCCCCCCGACATTCGAGCAGAAGTTTTAGCACAACAGCAGGCACAAGGGGTTCAACGCTCACAAGAATTGGAAGGACAACCCGTGGAGATGGATACCGTATCAATAATCGCTACATTCCCATCGGAACTAAGGGAAGAGGTATGCATGTTTTCTTTTTCTTCATATAATTCTATCTTTTTTTGGTTATTTTTTGATTTTTGTGTGTATTTTTCAGGTTCTCTTAACGTCGTCTGATGCGGTTCTTGCTAATCTTACGCCTGCTCTTGTTGCGGAGGCAAACATGTTGCGAGAGAGGTTTGCTCGTCGTTATAATCGGACGCTATTTGGTATGTTCCCTAGAAGCAGGCGAGGCGAGTCATCTAGAAGGGGTGAAGGAGTTGGTTCAAGCATAGATAGAGCTACTGGTGGAATCATTACTCGAAGGTCAACTGGAAGTAAGCCTGTCGAAACTGATGGAGCTCCTTTAGTTGACACACAAGATCTTAAAGCCATGATTCGGTTGCTTCGTGTAGTTCAGGTATTAGTTTCTTGGAAGTCATCCAAAGTGAATATTGTTCCATAAAACCACCAATATATTCAAAAACTTGGATAAAAAAGTCATTGTGTGGCCCGGCCCTTTGCTCAATTTGCTACCTCTATTTGTTGTCTTACATATTGCTCACGCATTTTCTCAAATATGTTTTTTGTATTTGCACAGCCACTATATAAACCACAGCTCCAAAGGCTGCTGTTGAATTTATGCGCTCATGTCGAAACCCGTTCTTCAGTGGTAAAAATTTTGATGGACCTATTGATGCTCGATATAAGAAAACCTGGCTGCAATATTCCTAATACTTCTGAGCCATCATATAGACTTTATGCATGCCAGAGTCATGTGATGTATTCTCGTCCTCAATGCTTTGATGGTAAGTAAGGATCTTCTTAAAGCACATCAAGGCATTTTTCTGTTTGAATCTAGAGTCGATAAATTTCTTTATTTCAGGTGTCCCACCATTGGTGTCTCGGCGGGTTTTAGAAACTCTGACATATCTGGCCAGGAATCATACGTTTGTTGCAAAACTATTGCTTCAGTTCAGATTCTCTCCATTGGTGCCTGAGAATCTTGATATGTCTCGTGGAAAATCTGTCATGGTGGTTCAAGAAAATGAAACAGAAAAGCAACAAGAAGATTTCTTAGCCATAACAATGTTGTTGAGCCTGTTGAACCAACCGCTATATCTAAGAAGTATTGCCCATCTTGAACAGGTAATTTTTTGGAAATCTTGTACATATGGTAAAAATGTTCAATATGCCTACATTGATCACTGTTTTGATCTGTGTTTCAGTTGCTGAACTTGTTAGATGTCATCATCGATAACGCTGAAAGCAAGGAGGCTCCTGTTGACCGTGGGGTATCTGTTAATGAAGAAGAATCATCTGGTCAAATGGATGCAAATGCTACTGGCTCTGCCTCTGGTTCGGGCTCGAATACCAAATCATCAAAAGTCGATAATGGCTCTAAGCCCTCATCTTCTGGTGCAATTACAGAATATGACTCTCACACTATTCTGCTCAACTTACCACAGGCAGAACTGCGACTTCTCTGCTCACTGCTTGCACGTGAATGGTATGGATTATTTTTTTAAGTGAGTTTGTATTATGTATATGTATGTATGTATACATATTGTGTGTGTATGAATGTATATATGTTGACATTTTGTTTTTAGTTTGTCGGACAATGCATATGCTCTTGTGGCGGAAGTCTTGAAGAAGCTGGTGACATGGGCGCCACGTCACTGCCATTTGTTCATAACAGAGCTAGCTGGCTCAATGAAGAACCTTACAATGTCAGCTATGGATGAATTACACCGATTTGGTGAAATCGATAAATCACTTGTAACCACCACTGCTTCAGACGGAGCAGCAATCTTAAGGGTGATACAAGCACTGAGCTCGCTTGTTTCTTCACTTAATAAAAATCACGAGAAAGATGATACGCCTAACGATCAAGCTGCTACACTTTCTCTCGTCGGTGAAATAAATTTGGCTTTAGAACCCTTGTGGACTGAATTAAGCACATGTATAAGCAAAATCGAGAGCTTTTCCGATGCGTCACCTGATGTATCAATGATGTCATCATCATCCATGCCTCCACTGCCAGCTGGCACTCAGAACATCTTGCCGTATATTGAATCTTTCTTTGTCATGTGTGAGAAATTGCACCCCGGGAGTTCACAAGATTTTGGTGCTAATATTGATGAGGCCACCAGTTATGGAAAAGTTGACGAAAAGCATGTTGTATTTGTCAAGTTTTCAGAGAAGCATAGGAAACTTTTAAACGCTTTCATTCGGCAAAACCCTGGATTGCTTGAGAAGTCATTCTCTCTTATGCTAAAAGTCCCACGTTTTATTGATTTTGACAATAAGCGGTCTCATTTTAGATCTAAAATTAAACATCAACATGATCATCATCATAGTCCTTTGAGGATATCTGTAAGACGAGCATACATACTTGAAGATTCATATAATCAGTTGAGGATGAGGTCAACTCAAGATTTGAAGGGAAGGTTGACAGTCCACTTTCAAGGGGAAGAAGGTATTGATGCAGGTGGACTTACAAGAGAATGGTACCAGCTTTTATCAAGGGTTATTTTTGACAAAGGAGCTCTGCTGTTTACAACTGTTGGCAACGATGCAACATTTCAGCCAAACCCTAATTCTGTTTATCAGACCGAACACCTCTCCTACTTCAAATTTGTCGGAAGAGTTGTAAGTGCTCTTACATTTTGCTTTTGTATAATAATAATAATATGTATTTTTTAAATAAAGTGATTTAGTAGAAGGTTTTATTATTTATGCATCAAATAGAATACACGTGGGAGAGTGTTGACCCGTTTTAAACTAGCAACCCAAAATCAATTGATCATATGTTTTTTTCTTATTCTCTCTTTCTGTAGCTTACGATTCTACCTTTTTCTAGGTTGGGAAAGCTCTATTTGATGGTCAGTTGCTTGATGTTCATTTCACAAGATCGTTCTACAAACATATTCTTGGTGCGAAAGTGACTTACCATGATATAGAAGCAATTGATCCAGGTTACTTTAAGAACTTGAAGTGGATGCTTGAGGTTTGTGTTGAAAGTCATATTTGAATAACTTCTGGTGAAATTTCTATTTTCTTTTTCAATAATGAATGGTGCTAATTGTTCTTTTTGCAGAATGATATCAGCGATATTCTAGATTTGACATTTAGTATCGATGCTGATGAAGAGAAGATGATACTGTGTGAACGATCAGAGGTAAAGCTCATGTGATTTGAGATATACATTGTAATATAATTGATGAGATCAATATGGTCATTTTGAATCTTTGATTATTATTACTATGATAATCATGTTTTTGACAAATCCAGGTTACCGACTATGAACTGATCCCTGGTGGAAGAAATATTCGAGTGACTGAAGAAAACAAACATAAATATGTAGATTTGATTGCTGAGCATCGGTTAACCACTGCTATACGCCCTCAAATTAATGCTTTCTTGGAAGGGTTCAATGAATTGATTTCTAAGGATTTGATAAGCATCTTTCATGATAAGGAACTAGAACTGTTGATAAGTGGGCTTCCAGATATAGACTGTGAGTTTCGTCTATATTTTCTAATTATCATTTGTTATTATGTTTCTCCTAAAAAATAATTTGCTTGTTTCTCTTCTTCTCAGTGGATGACATGAAAGCGAATACCGAGTATTCTGGTTATAGTGCTGCATCTCCCATCATCCAGTGGTTCTGGGAGGTTGTTCAAGGCTTCAGCAAAGAAGACAAGGCTCGTTTGTTGCAATTTGTAACTGGTACCTCAAAGGTATCTTGTTATATGTTTGATTTTTTAATTTTATAATATTTATAACAAAAAAGTCTGTTAGAAGAATGTTCAATATAGTCCATACTTAATTCATAGTCCTAAGGGACTAATTTTAGCCTTTGGATCAATGATATTAATGGTCCAGGTTGCATTTTAAAATTTTGGGCAGAGGCATTTTCGTAATTCACATGTGATGCTTTTACAAATCACATGTGATTGTATACTAAATCACCTATGATTAAATATTAAAATTTAGGACTGTTTTTTATATTGACTTTATTGAACACAACTCAAGTTTGTTATTAGTTCGGATATCATAATAATGTTTATCAACTTTTCTTGCAGGTGCCATTGGAAGGATTTAGCGCTTTGCAAGGCATCTCAGGATCTCAAAAGTTTCAGATTCACAAAGCATATGGAAGGCCCGACCATTTGCCCTCAGCTCACACATGGTAATGTTTCTTTTTGATGTGGAGTTTGTCAAGGAAAACTTGGCTAGAAATATCATTAATTTGATTTGTTGGATGGATGCAGTTTCAATCAGTTGGATTTACCAGAGTATCCTTCAAAGGAGCATTTGGAGGAGAGACTGCTGCTTGCAATTCATGAAGCCAATGAAGGTTTTGGTTTTGGTTAATAGAGGCATGAAGATAATTAATGTAGATAAATTTTATCATGTCGAAAGCGAAAATCATGATCCATTTTATCAAACAAAGATTCAAGTAGAGAGATACATGTGTTGATATACTGTACAGTTTCGGTTTCTGTTTTCAGTTTGTTGAAGTTGCAACTTTTTCATTTAATTTCTTTAGTTGGCGGTTTTGTTTGTTACCACTTCTCCTAGAAGTTGGATTTGCAAACTTCTCTTGCAACTGTACATTGGAACAGTTTATCGACTGTGCTTACTTCTGATTGCATATTAGCAATTTAGCAGATGTACTACTTGAATCGTTTCGTTTTCCATGGTAATTTTGATTTAAAATCAATTGCATGATTCATCATGTTTGGTTGGTTTTTATTATTCTTCATTCCATATGCCCTTTAACATTGTCAATTGGAATAGGCAATTCCTGAGTTGCATACCATCTAATCTAATTTATGGTAGATAAATATTATGATGTTGATAGTCTAATAGACACATTTACTGTGTAACTCTTTTAACTTGCACACTAGCTTGCTTTATCAATGCTGAAGCCGAAACATATTCTGAGCTGACCCTTTATTGGCGTCAAGTATCCTGGCGTCAGGAAAGGCTAATTGTGAGAATTGGCCAGAGCTTGGCACTTAAGCTGAAAATGACGGTTATGTTGGTGCTTACTTGGAACTTTTAAGTGTTTTATCGTTATTTGGAAATACTTGGCCACAAAACCATCGTATTATCTCAAATCAAAATTTGTTGCATCAATTGTAAAGTTTGATTGTCTGAAGAGAGAACTACTTTCCTAGCACACTGATACATTAACCGAGCTAAGAAAACCATTCATAGAAAGGAGACTGATACAAGAGGTTAAAGAATCCAAATTCGGATCACTTTTCAGTCCTAACTATTGTTGCGAAAGATTTACGTCATCACTAGTGAAGAATAAGCCCACATTTTGATAGGCAACAAGACATGCATGATCGATTGAAAACAAACCTTTTCTAGTTGAGGAGACATAAAAGATCAATCTGAATAACATCGAAAAAAGAGTCGCTTTGACGATGTCAAGAATAATAAGCTTAGGTATGTTGGAGGATACTTTGACAAAATATCCCCATGATAGTAGCCCAACTTTTAGGGACATGGAATCTATAGTAGAGGTTCAGGGATCAAACTCTGATACATGTCTTTTAACTTTAGGTTATATGATTTACCCCATTCATATTGACCGTGAGACCTGTTAGTGGAGGCTTCCTAAGTTTAACGGCCCACCAAGTTTATGATCATGTACTCTAGAACATCCTGAAAAGTTCTAGAAAAGTTCTGTGGAATATGTATGAAGATTCTTGTCACAAACTATCTTGTGTTTACTTCAAAAAACTTGAATCATTCCAAAGAGCGAGTGAAACACTGAACTTCGTCGAGACTAAGGGCCACATGGTGAGCTTGTAGAGACAAGTCCGTGAAATAAGGGTGAGTTGCCTTTATATTTTACTTTGATGAATGCAATAAGATGAATTATACTTACTTGGTCCACGTTGCTTTTGAGGGGTTGTGTATGGAAATGACAAAATCTTCTTAGTGAATGGAAACCTTCTTGAATGTGTTTTCATCTTGACTCCATCTTCTCATACCCTTGGAGAGTAGGAGAAATGGAAGGTGGTCCCGATTCAATGGAAATCACTGATGTGGCTAGTGAAAATATTTAGTCTTTGACTCTTTGGATCTAACAAGTTGTGTTATATAACACAAGATGGTGTCTCTGGTAGCGCTCTGCTACTAAATTAGAACTTGAAATAACTTCTATATTGTATGTATTTGTGTGTATAATTACAAATGATTACAATGTACGTGTTAAATAAAACGAAATTTAAAGACTAAGTGAAAGGTAAACTCTGACATTGTAGATTAGATTGTTTTTAATCTACGTTTAGTTGATTTTAATTTTAGATTTATACATTTAATACGACGTCGGTAAACTATAGTTATATTTAATGAATCTTTTAACCCATAAAGTTTCATTAAACCAATGTTTATTTCCCAAAACCAATTTTTGTCTACTTTATAACCTTTACAGCCGTTTTCTGGCCAATTTCTCCGGCACCGACAAGGTTCCAGCAAGCACCAAAACAACTCCGTCAACTAACTCTTAACTTTGGCCACCTTAAAAGATCTCAGCACCAACCCCCTAACACCCAAACCACCACCAATCCATCTCCATCAACAACAAAACCCACCCCATTGAAACAGAACCATCATAAAAAACAAACATATCGACGCACAGATCAATTGATTAGTTAACCTATTAGAAGGTATAATGAATTTTAATTATTGGTTTTAATCATGTTATTAACCTGTTAGAAGGTTAAGGAATCAAATTACAGGTTTATAACAAGTTTATGAAATAAATCATTTTAAAGTATAAAGTATAGGAGTTAAACCTTATATTATCCTACATGTTCATTTGAAATGTTACTTAATTGATCTACTTGTTAATAACATTTTTAAAAGAATAAAAAAAAGCATGGTCAATCTGACTCATTTTAAAGATCTCAATATGAGTTTTTTTTAAGTACACTTTTTTTTTTCTAAATTAATCTCAAACTATGTTGAATATTAGTGAATTACTAAAAATATGATAATGGTATAAATTTTTTAAAAAACACAATAAACAAAAGTGTTTAGAAAAAAAGAATATAGATTTTGATATGATGAAACAAAATTTCCTGACATGGTGGTGTCTTGGGAAAAATTCACATCAATTCACTCTTATGCTGTTATGCATCTTGTTTCAGAAAGACAAAAAGGCAGGCAACATTTTTACAAGAAAACAATGTTTCAATTACCTGGACCACACTCTTGTATTGACATCTCTTTCCTTCACCCTTTGAGCTTGATCTTTGTTAATTTTGTTTCTTGAAACCGCAAAAGGTTTCGTGGATCTCGTCACTCGTGCAAACACTTTTGAAGGGTTAATCTGTGGCGCCTTTTCATCAACAAAAGAAGCCGAAACCGAAGAAGAAGAAACAAAAGTGTTTTCCACTCCCTCACCTTTGTTCTGTTTACGCCTCAACTCACGAAGTGACTCCGTGCCTCTAACAAGAACTGACCCTTGGGTATTTAGCCGATTGCTGGACCTCAAAATTGTTTGGCTATGAGTCATGACTTCCAGTGGAGAGTGTGCTGACCATGTTTTTCGTTCGCTTGACTTCTCAGATGAAAATAATTGTGTTTGTGCTGAAATCTCTGATTTTTTTGTTGGCATCTCTTCTTGCTCTTTTATCTGCACATGAACATTCATGTCCGTTACCACATAGTTTTGGGCAGGTGTTCTACTATTTGAGCATAATAACAAAATGGGCAGTCATTGCATAAGTTTTCAGCATACGTATCTCAACTCATGCAAAGTAGGTATATGGAGAGAGGGGGAGAGAGGATCAATAACAAGGGGTTTAGTCTGTGAAGGGTGAGAAGCATTTCTTGCCACAGAAAACAAGGGACTGAAAAAAGTAGTTTTAAGGTTTGAACCTTATGCTTCAACATCTTAGAGTTTTCATGGTCATCTTGCCTTTGTATCCTACTCTCAAGCTCCTTGATCTGCATCAGAAAACCAACACATAAAGCATAAACACTAGTAGAATCTTCATAAAACACTAGAGATAAATGATCGTTTGCATGTGGGTATGTATAGGAATCTTTTCTCAACCTTTTCTTCAGAAGTTGATAACTTGTGCTCAAACATTTGTGTTCTCTCTTTCAATTTGTACTCAACCTCCATGACCTGTTTTACCAGAAAAGCAATCAAATCTCTTAACATAGACCATATAACAAACTTCACCCAGGAATGAATATAAATTTTTAAAAATTCAACTTGTCTTTTTAGGATAGCCTGTGAAAACTGCGACAGTTTCTCTCCTTGAAAGATTCCAATTTAAAAATACCTGCTTGCCCATTATCATCATTACAAATAAATTAACACGTTGGTTTTGGTCCACAGGATTCTTTTGGCTGTCTTTAATCAGATTACTTTTCTATAATTAATGATCAAACTGTATACTATATGTCAATTAAACATTGCAATTTGAACCACAGCTCCGAACATTTGAAGCTTTTAACAGGATAATGGATTGTGAAATAGTACCTTTTTCTGAAGAGACGAGCATATGCCTTGTTTTTCCTTAACTTCATCAGAAAGTTGTGAAGTTTGCTTCTCCAGTTGTTTGCATAATTGTTCCTTTAACTCAAGTTGGCCTGCAAGATCACCAACTTGACTTTTGTGCATCTGATCCTTGGATTTGACTTTGACTTCTAAGCTCTGGATATTATCTTCCAATATTTTTAACGCCTCGTCTTTGCTTCTCAGATCTTGCTTTGCTTTATCAAGCTAGAAAATAATCCAAAAATGATTTAAATTAAAAGAATGTAATATGAATGAAGCAATTGCTAAGTCGGCTAACATAATCGCATGACTGAATTTATCAAGCTTACCGAAGACTTCAACTTTTGAAGCTCACTAGAGTCTATTTGTTTCTTGGCGGGGCCCAGCTCGACACCTCGAACGCGAGTCGCAAAGTTTAAAGAACTTAGGGTCTCACTCATATCTTGGTCCGATGGGCTAATTTGCACATACATTAGAGTTTTGGATTCACCACCAAGAGAATCTTGAAGCAAATGTGTTAGCTTGGAATTCCTGCAATATTCATTCAAATATATATAAAACTATTGAAAGTTTGTAGTGTGAGTAACTGTTTTTGCCATCTTTTTATATGTCTAAAATTAACATACGAGAATTATTAACCTGTATGGTATATGACTGCTTTTTGAAGCCAAAGCAGATATAACATCCCCAAGTGCTGAAAGAGATCTATTAATGTTTTGAGCTTCCTTGAGGCGGTCTCCTTGAACATCGGTTTTTGCCAGCCTCTCACTTCCTGCTAAATCAACAAGCCAAAGCTTGCTCTTGGTGCACTCACCATTCATCAGATTCTTTGCTTTTATCGTTATGCAAATCATGCTGCAAGGAAATATCAAATAATACAATATAATATATTTAAACCATTTTCATTCATTATCCACTCGCCATGTCGTGAGTCCCATTAGAAAATGAAAATGTTAAGACTAACCAATGAGATCTGCTACTATGTTCGTTGACATTGTTTGAACCTACAGCCCTAGCATTGCTTCCAGCCTGGAGAGCATTCCAGACCTCATTAATATTTTCAACCTTAGCTTCCACAATCCCAGGCACATGATGACTGCCTTCACTAGCTTGCTTGACTTCCAATCTGCAACATGGAATTAATTAAAAATTATAGTACAAGCAAGCTATAATTATAGTACAAGAAATACTCATTTGTACAGAAACTAACATCACATTTTATGCGTTGCTTTTTAACTCGAGGCTTTTTGAGTGTATCATATGTATTTTTAGTTTTTCATAACTTGCTATTTAAGTTCTAAAATAAAAACATCATAACTTAACAGTTAACACCATCCATGTATTTTAATTTTTTCAATGAGCAACACAATATCTTGAAATAATTGGTAAATCCAGAAAGAGATCTTTCCAAAGAAGGAAACATTGCACTTTTCAAGACAACCCAACATAGAAATAAAATTTTATTAGGAGGGAGTAAGAAGTAATGACTAATAAGCATCTAAATTGCCATCTTTTGAACAAAGTAATGTTATTTGTTAATCGATGAGAAAACTATGTAAAAGTAGTTAGTTGGCTAAAAGGTTTGAATAAATGAAGTATAACTTACTTCTTTGAAGTCCGTGAGGTAGCAAGCAAATCCCTGATTTGCTCATTGTAAACTTCCAGCACACCGATTGAAATGCTAAAGCTGAAAATATCTTTTCTTTCCTCAATTGTGTCAAATAATGCCTCCAATGTTCTATAATTGACTCCACGATTCTTCTCTGTACCCTCCATTGTAAAAGTCTTACCTGTCCCTGTTTGCCCATAAGCAAATATACAAACATTGTATCCATCCAACACTGAGATCACCATAGGCGAGGCATCTGCAAACACATCAACTAAAACAACATACAAAATTCCTATTAAGCATGACATTACAATTATTTGCACTGAGTTCATGTATTTTTTCTTTTGGGGAAAAGCCACTGAGTTCATATTTTTAACTCATGACAATATGATATGCTATACTTTTTAAGAAGATTAATAGAAAAGTAAAGATGAAAAAGGGGTCCTTATGTGGCAATTCCAACCCGTTTACTTATGAATGGGCCGATCGGGTACGCCTTATTTTATATGGGTAGGAAAAGGTAGCTTAAAAGAAGACGGATCAAACAGGCTGAAAATCACCCAAAGTGTAACCTTTATCACAGATTAATAGATTGTGTATAACAAGGCATATGTAGTCTATATGAAAATTAGATTGGTTGTGCATTACCTTGGCCATCATTTGGTGTGTAAATACGATCAAATCTATACAACTTTTTTGTTGAACCACCAGCAGCAACTATTCCAAGATCTCCATCCTTGCTAGCACTAAAGTCTACGACCATGGCATGCCCAGCTAAAACTTCATGTTGATCTAGTGGTCGGCACCTGCAGAACACTCTAATGTTTCCTGCATAAACATGATCAACCTTCAGCTACTATTTGTCAATTATCTAAGATAACCATGACAAAAATAAGGCCTACCAATATTGTGAACCAAAATCAGTCTTAATAATAAAAAAGTAGTAGCTTGTGGCGTTCATATGGAATGGAGGGAGCATAAAAAATTAGATAAGAAAGAAGGAACATGCCTTTGGTTTCTAGTACTTGGTTGTGAAGTTTCTTCCTCTTCACCAGTTCCTCATTGTACTTGTGTTTAAGATCCTCAAACTGTGCAACTACGATATATATTCACCGAATAAGATAAATTTATATACAAACTGAAGCAGTCAAATACTCCTGTCAAATCACCTTGTCTTATAATAGCAGAAATCAGATTATCCATATCTGGAATCAAATTGACACATTCATGTGCATCACGTGAGAGCTTGGTTTGTTCGTGCTTCATGATCTGCATATAAATTACTCAATGAAATGACGAATACCCAAAACTCTCGTAATTCAGAATATGCAAAAATGAGTCTAGATAAGCATACCAGACCTTAATGTTATTTCCTAGTTCATTAATGGTTGTAACCCAATAATTCTTCTCACGATCATGCATACTTATAGCATCTTTCAACGTTGTTTCTTGTAGATGCATAGCTTGAACTACACCCAGATTATAAAATATTAATCAAAATGTTTGCAAACCCGTTTATCTTTTTCTTTAAATTAGAGATAAGATAAATTTTGAGCTTTACCTAGACAGTGATTTTCAAAGGACTTTTTGTCAAGTTCCATATTAACTTTTTCAAGCTGCTTATTTGAAGATGATAGTGCCATCCATGCCTCATAACATTCATTTGTCTTCGTTTGGCAGCGAGTCATAAGCTCGTCTATCTTCTTCTCATACTTTGATATATAGAGTGTTTTAAGATTGTTAAACTGCAACGTACCAGGTACTTTTGGTGCTTCCTTGATGCATATCCCACTGATAATCGGTGTTCCATGAGTGCCTTTAAACTTGATTACTAGCACTCCATCTAGGCCCACAGTGACTCTAATATCCATCAATTTTAATGGTCTATTAGCACCAACATACGAATAGACATCAAGCTCCGACACAACCTGCCAATTTTCCACCAAAAAACTTTGATAAAAACCAAATGACCAATACTGAAATAATGAAATACGAACGGAATACGCCTGCTTGTGATAGGTAGTCATATCTCCAAATTGAATTGCTTTCGAAAGGTAAGTCTCCTGAATGATGCTTAACTTATACCCCTAACCATACTTGAATACACTATGAAATTATTTCCCATGTTCAACTAAGAGAATTGCATAGTTACCATATTTGAGGCCTAACAAACTTGATTTAAGTAAAAAAGAAAAAATGTATATTGTCAGAAGACAAATCAACAATGTTGTGGCAATGTTGGTGGTAAAAGTGGTTTTTACCTGCTCATCTTGCACAAATACATCAAATACTCTCATTCCTTCAGGACCATTTGTATTAATGATTTCAGCGAAATGAAGGTCGATCATATAATCACCACAAGACAAGTCGTCAAAGTGGTAACTAAAGTTCCCAAACCGTGCAGACTGATACAAAGATGACAAATTACCACAGTCAAGTATGGTTTCATTGGTTCTCAAAACATCCCCTCCTTCAAAAGCTTGATCACGCATGATGTATATACTGGAATCTCCATCATTCTTTATCTCTTCACCACCAGCATTTACAAACTTCAAAACTTTTTCTGATTCACATAATAGAAGTGATTGAGATGCATGATTTATATGTATTTCAAATTTTCAATAAGCATCGCAAATGGACAGTAATAACAAACACACACTTAAGACAATTTGCAGTGATTCTCTCACGATATAAATTCTCTATATCTTTCACTCCCACAACTTTTCAAGAAATCTCTCACCAATTAACCACAAGAATATTACCAAAAATTTATACTGAACTACTTGACATAGGATAAAATGACACCAGTAAGTAAATAAGGTGTTAAACGATGTTTGCTATGAGACAGCTAAAGTTATTATAACTAACATAAAGCTTCAAAAATCCTGAAAATAAAAGCTGTGTCGAAATTTGAAATTAACAGGAAGTTTATGCTCCCAAATTAGCATCCCTTCTTTGAAAAAATCGAATGAAGAATAAATTTTCGAATTCATTTGCAGTCAAACATACAGTTCTCCATAATATCATTTATAAACTGTAAAGTGGAACATCTTTTGGTGGGTGAGGGAGTAATATATATCTTGGTAGTGTGAGAAACTGACAGTAAGTTTGTCATATATGACATCAACCCCAACTACCAAAAAGACATGAAGTCATGATCCAAGAGCTTATAAATCTTCCACAAAGAAATATCTAAACCAATTCAGGCTGATAGAGAAAAATGTAGCATTAGATGAAAGAAGCAAAAGAAAACCTGAGGAGTTATATTCCGCAAGGCCCGTTAGAACAAGTTTCGAACCTAAAACGCACAAAACTGGATCATCACTAACTTCTTGTTTAAAATTACCACAAAACTTGTTAGAAGAAGATGAAGAAGAACATTGATTCGCCATTAGCAATGCTTGTTACTCTCCTTCTTTCATGGAAGCTGAAAATCCGAACTAGGGCAGTTTGTCGATTGATTGATGCAGTTCTGTATCTGGTATTTGTAATCTGAAGGAACAGAATAATCTTGAAATGGGAGTGATTGGTGGCATAAATTTTTAAATTTCGAAAAACCCAACGAACCGCACTACTATACCTTTCATTCTTTTCGTTTGGTCGCGTGGGACAGTCATGTCATGTTATCATTTTTTATTTTCTTCTCTTTCTCTTATCTCAACCTTATTTTTACTCTTCTTAATTATTACACTATTTTCTTTTTATTTTTTATTTTTATTAAATGAAGAGAGACATAGAGGAAGAGTAAGGGGAGTAAGGACGTGTGTTTTGACCGAAAAACCGTATAGGTTTCAAAGTAAATAGTCATCAAATTTCGGCCGAAGTTACATATCTTCTTCATTACATGGCCCTAAACAGACGCATTTAAGGATGTTTTGTTTCAGCTTTGTGTAAAATTATTAGTCCACTTTAAGCTGTTATAACTTTTTCGTTAAAAGTCGGAATGACCTGAATTTTATTCCAGCATATAGTTCACCGTTTTGGATATATTTTAGACTCTAAAAACGTCTTATTTGCTTAAATATAGATTGAGTTACATGGCCCTAAACAGAGGCTATTAAGCTGTTTCAGCTTTGTGAGTATTATAGTCCACTTTAAACCGTTATGACTTCTTCATTAAAAATCGGAATGACTTGATTCTTTTTCCGGCATGTAGCTCACTGTTTTGACTACATTTTAGACTCCGAATATGTTTTATTTAATTAAATAATGACCAACTTACGGCGCCCTAAACAAGGGCTATAAAAGCTGATTTTATTTATAAAATTAACTTTTTTTGTTATTTCGGTGCCACACCCGAAAGTAGTTCCAAAGTAAGTATCCACCAAATTTCGGTCTTACCCGGTACTATACCCGAATTTATTAGTAATTATCGTAAAGATTGTAATTATCTTGTATTTAGGATTAAGATCACTTTCCAAATAGTTTGCCTTGAGATTAGGAAAGTTGGTTTCATTCTTGGTATTGTATATATGTACCGATTTGTTTAATGAAAGGATCAAGGAAATTGTTCATCTTACAGAATTAACCTGTTAATAACTTGAACCGTATCCCTTATATCAATTTTGTTATCGGTTCTAAGCTAACATCAACTTTGGTTTTCGGTTCTGGTCCGGTTCGGGCCAGTTTTAGAACCAAACACATCTCTAGGAGAGGAAAAAAAGAGAAAGAGAGAAAGAGGGGCTGGGTGGGGGAGGTGTTGTCTCTCAGTCGCCACAAATCGAAATCTCCCACCCAATTGGGTTCCCCACTAGTCATTTAGGTGTTCACGAATTTACCCAAGCATCACCTAGACCCGGTAGGGGACATGTTAGCTATAATGGACTACCTAGGTGGCATAACGGCACACCTACATGGTGTGCCCGGTGGTCTCAAACTATCAGTATAACCTAACTCTTTCCTTTTCCTTCTCTCTCGTTACGTCAGGGTCACATCACTTTCTTTTCCTAGAATCTTGGTATAACTCTTTCCAATCTTACTCTCATTTTTATTATATACATATATATCTAAGAGAGAGATTGAGGGAAAGAGAGAATGGGGAAGAAAGAAGAGAAAGAAGGGAGAGATAGAGAGAAGGTGGGGTAGGGGAAGGCCCTTGGGTTAGGTAACTAGAAAATGAGAAGGAAATGAAGGTTTCACATGTTAGTTTTTGTGTTCCTACCTACCTGCTAACCCGATGGTGAGCGCAGGTCAGGCTATACGCATGGCCTAAGACCGTTAGCATCCGCCTGACGGGTAGTGCAATGAATGGTATCGGTTGCATGCGAACACCACTGTACCCCCTTTAACTCACATATCAAACCCTTTGTTGGTTCTCCATCCCATAATCTATCTCCTCTTTCTCTCTTCCTTTGCTCAACCTTTTTAAGGTTTTTTAAAAAATAAATTAAGAAGAGTTTGGAGGGATTGGTGTGGGGGTTGAGGGTTGGAAGATGGATAAAAGTGAAATATGATGTAACGTTAATGTGACAAAAGAGATGAGAGGGTTGTGAGAGATGGATGATGATGATCTAACGGGATTGTAGGATCACCGCCATGTTTGACCTTGTGATAAACGGTTGTCAACGGGTTTTTTTCTTTTCCATCGTTTATAAATATCGCATATCATGATATCAATTTCTATCTATTTTCTACAGAGATTTTAGTTTGTGAAGTAATTGATTTGGACAAATTTTTGTTTATGAAAAAAAAAATTGGAATAAGGATGTAGACTTTTTAGATAAAACGTGATTCAAGTGTTGTTTGTTTATTAAGAGGTTCTGAGTCTGAATCTGAATACCATGTCTGAATATTAAAAGGTGGTTCTGACGTTTGAATGTTTATTCATATTTTGCTGTTTGTTTTTTGAAATATCTGAATGGTTATAATTATCTGTTTTATAATATTTTATATTTAACTGTTACATATTTAACTAAATTTAAACTTTTCTATTTATAAAGTAATTAAAATATTTTAATAACAAATATCAAACCATAGTAATAATATAATATAGGGAAGTAAAACAAAAAAAAATATAAGAGAGATGCGCGGCAGCGTACGGCGGCCGTGAAAGGTGTCCATGTATATTGAGTATTGAAGGAGTAGATGTTGACGTAAATTAATGAAGAAAGAAGTCTGATTGTCATAGGATAATGAAACATAAATTCTGTTAAGATGTTATAAGAGGTAATTTTATCTCTGATTCATTAAGTGGTTGTAAGATGTTTTCAGATCTTAATGAAAAGAAAAAACAAACAGTCCTTATATCTTAATACCTGTTATTGATTCAGATTAAGATGTATTAAGACATTTTTCAGAAAAACAAACGACCCCTAAATAGAAATGAAAGAAAAAGTATTTTTTTTTAATTTTGTGTTGTGAAAAAAGAAAAAAGAAAAGAAAAGGAAGACAATAGTTTGTAATTATTAAGTTGGACTTGTTTAAAATTTATTAAGCTAGAGCTTGACTCGTTTTACACAAGAGATGTTAAACTCGAGTTTGGATCGTTTAAGATGTATGAAGCTCGAGTTTTGCTAATTTAGACTCGAGTGTTTACATAATACATATAAATGAAAGAACATAAACGAATCGTTCACTAACATAAACGAACAAATAACAGAACGTTCACAATCATAAATGAACGAACGAGAGCTCTGTTCGTGTTCGTTTATTTAATTAAACAAAAAAAATATCTTTTTCGTGTTTCATTCGTTTAATTAAACGAAAAAAATATCTTTTTCGTGTTTATTCGTTTATTAAAACAACAAACATGAAAGAACTTTCCGCCAAACAAATTTACGAACTATTCATGAATGTTTGGTCGCTTACAGCCATAGACGCGGCACCTGACTCGCGAATTGTAAGCGACTCGCTCCGAGTCTAGTCAGCTGGGAACTCGGCTTAGTCAAAAGAATCAAGCAAATGTTCACAGGTTTTCGTTTGCAGCAACCGGTCCTCAAGACCCGCCCAAATCAAAACCCATTTTAGCATCTTTCGATGAAATAACTGAAAAGTATGAAATTAGACCTTTTATGAAAGGGTGAATAATTGTTTAATCATCAAAGTTTTTGATCAATTTAGGTTTAAACATCAAAGTTTTTTTCTAAACGATTTTACCATAAAGTTCTGAATTTATTATGATTTAAACCTCAAAGTTTTTTTTCAAATGATTTAAACCTTAAAGTTTTGTTAAAAAAAAATTGATTAATCATTTAAGTTTTGTATGATTTTCGATTTTACCTTCTATACTTGATTATGCATTTACTTTTATTAAAAACTTAACAAAACCTAGAGGGTTAAACCATTTTTTAACAAAAATTCAAGGGTTAAATCGTTTGGAGAAAAACTTTATAGTTTAAACCAAAAAGAAGGTGTGACTTGAGGATTAAATCATAACAAATTCAAACTTTATAGTAAAACTGTTTAAAAAACTTTGATAATTAAACCGAACCTGAATTAAAACTTTGATGGTTAAATCATTATTGACCCTTTATAAAAACGGGAGATTTGACCTTGAAACCCAAATCAAAACTCATCTTCTTTTCTTCTTCTGAATCGAGTTAGTTAGCTCCTTTTTTTTCTCTCTCTTCTCTTTATCTTTCGATTCACTGTTCATGAAAGGGCTGAAGTATTCTTTTTTCTTTTTATGAAGGTGAACCCTCTCTCTATTTATTTCGTTCCGTAACAAGAAGCTAGCATTTACTACCTCTCTTTACTTGACAAATTGGTATTTAGTCCTGGACTCCTGGTATAGTAAATATCCAGCTCCTTGGTTAAAGCCTACTACAAGTTACCATATATTGGGAACCTAAAGATTTTTAAACTTTTAATTTGAAGATTATATGTATAATTTAAACAGTATTCAATTTTTATATGATTAAAACAATGTTTATTTTTTATATAATTTTTAATAATTGTGTTTAAATAACTTATATTTGTTGGGTTTTAATCTTGATATGTTATTTTAATTTAGTATTTTAATGATTATTTTATTTAGTGATTATCTTGAAGTTAGTTTGTTGGAATGTTGATAGGAGTAGTTACGTGAGTTATTCCTTTAAATTTGCAAAGTTGGTTAGTAAAGATTGCTTTCATGTATTAGCTATATATATATAGCCACCTATTCATTGAATAAGAAGAAGCATATTTTTCCTTTGTAAAGGGTCTACGTTTCCTGTCTTCTTTTCCTTTTGAAGTTAAAACACAAACACTTTTACTTATAAGGGCCTTGATATTCTACAATATTTTGTTTGTACATTTTTTGTTTGTAACTTTTAGCATCGTGACTCTTACGAATCGAGTCACGAGCCGAATCACGAGTCAAAAAATAGGATTTCGATTCACGAGCTAACAACTATGGAAATTGGGAACTTGTATAGTTGTATACTATTATTGAGTCGCTCAAAATTGTATTTGTTTTTCTTCTTCTTTCTTTTGTTTTTCGGTCGGAGGTCATTCTATAAGCAGTGTTATTGTCTTCGGATAGAGCTATGACTATCCCCATACCCTGATCAAATAGTTTTGGCAGAAAATTAAATTATGATTGCGTACGGGTGAGCCGTCATTAATGTGCGAGGCTTGATTTGCCCAAAATACCCCTAATTTATCTGTCATTAATGAGCCATTGATGAGCTAATCATTATTAATGATGGTCCACCTCGATGCAATTCACGGTTGTGAAATATATAAAAGACCAAAATACTTCTATTAATACTTAATGACTCAATAATGAGTATTAATAATGATTACAAATGGTTCTCTTGGTATTCGTATTAAGAATGGTTCTCAAATGAGTTTTTCATATATATATATATACACACACACACACACATGCACTACATTATGATTATAATACATTAAACTCTCTCTCTCTCCTATATTACTTAATTCCTTAGATTTTAACAAGCGCAAATTGTATTATAACACAATGGACTTTATCTTAATTACCATTATTTACAACTAACTTTATTTTCTTAAAGATAATACAACGTTCATAACCCTCTATACTACGAAAATTATGACAAAGTTCATTGTATACAATAGTAACTAAACAACAGACAAAAAAAAATTTGTTTGCATACAATGAAAGATTATGAAAGTTAATTGTATTATTTTTAAAAATTTAAAGTTTATTGTATACAATGGTAACTAAGACAAAGTAAATTGCATTTTCATGCAATTTGCCATTTTAACAATCAGAAATTATTAATATACTTCTCAAATGGTCTCCATTTTCAAGTATACACTCTCTTTCCTACTTTATACACTCACCATAAAGATATTCTTCAATAATTATATACTTTCCCACCCACGTTAAATAAAGAAAATAGTTGTCTAGTCATTTTTTTAAAAACTGTTTTAAAAATAAAATAAAAAGAGTTTATGGTAAAAAAGAGAAATGAAACGAAATATCACCGGGTAGAAACAATTCATCGAATACCATACCCCCGATATGATATTCTATAAAACGATATGTTATCGGGTAGAAAATGTTCGCCGCCGCAGCATCGTGCAGGCGCCATTCTAATTATATGTAAAGCTTGTTTAAGTTGATGAGCTTAAATGATCATACTCTTTGAGGCTCGATCTCAGCTCAATAAGACTCGGATTATTTCAAGCTTTTAACAATCCGAGTTCGCATTGTTCAAAAGTAGTTTGACCTGTTTATATCCCTAATTGGGATCAACCCAAACGAAAAATCATAAAAATATTTACCTTCATTCCCTTCCAAATCTTCACTTTTTAGAGGAAAGTTCATAAAAAACTAATCAGGTAATTTTCTTCTAAACGCGTTCTTTTTCTCTTGATAATAAAATTCAAACACTGTGATTTTATTGATCAGCCTTCCCCAGCTAGTTTTGGGTTTGTAATGTTACTACCGTAGGATTTTTGTCATGCTTCTGATATATAGTTCCTCTAAATTATAGGTTTCAAGACGGGAAACGACAGAAATGACGTACATGCGAAGATAAAAGCTACACTAAAGCTCTTAAGTTTCCGGGAACATCGAGTAATCATTCAGTTTTGGTTACCTCATGACCATGAGAAATATCTTACAACCGCTGGTCAACCGTTTGGTCTTGGGGTGATTGATGAAGGGGTTCTTTCATATAGGAGACACTC
>JAUEJL010054669.1:0-19952 GCA_032274825.1 Drosophyllum lusitanicum
GTGATAATAAGATATGTCAGAGCAAATCGTCGTGCTTTCTGTAACAGACCCCGGCTGCACAAACCTACATGCTGATTTACATTGGTGTTATTATACGCTAACCGTTTTTACGGGCACTTAATTGTTCACATTGTTCATTGGTGATGCTATAAGTTCTGTAACTATATATTTTTTGGGTTATTCGTAACTGTTGAATTCTTTTGTATCTTAACAGAAAGACACTTAAACTAGAGTTGTTTGACCAGAAAAAGTCAATGAAGATTTATATCTTTTGTTCTTAGCTTTAAGTTCCATGTGATCAATGCCATATAAAGGTGATATCTTTTCTCAAAATTGATTTTCTTATGTCAGATTAATGTTGCTTTGTTAAATTGTACATCATACAAAGAAAGCTGTACACAACTGAGTTGGCATTTAGAGTAAACGGAGTGGTTACACTCCATTACACCCACTACATCACTTTTTTTCTTCCACTACTCAGCCACGTAGTGGTTATGTTCTACCACTCTTTACCACATCAAATTATAAGACTCTACCAACCCAATTAAAAATCAAAGAATAAGAAAAAGAAAGAGAAAAGAAGAAAAGTTGATGCAATATGTGTTGGAAATTTTCAAAATAGTGTCATTTTTAGGGTTGTGTCTTTAGGAAATAAGAGAAAGGGTATAAGGTAGTGTTTTATGTCGTTAAAGGTTGCACTTAGAAAACTGCAGTCACAAAGGTTTATTAGCGACGGAACAGTCACTAAAGGGTGACAGTTACTTAACTACAGTCACAATGGTTCTTTAGTGACGGTTTTAAAGTCACTAAAGGGTGACAGTTAATTAACTGCCAGATCGGATTTGCCTATAAATACAACGATGTTTCTGGAGTTTTCGTGACACAAAACTCATTTTTCTTACCCTATAACCTTCTCTCTTTGTACCATATACTAGGATAATTGTGTTGCTATAGAAACACAATTTTCTAGTGCATTGAAACACTTAAAAAACCCAATAGTTCATTCGGTTCTTTCACCACTTTGTATATTGTTGAAAGAGATTCTACACAATCTTTTGAACGAATATATCTGTAGTTAATCTATTGGTAAAATCTATAAGAAAAAAAATATCAAAAGAAGTAGAAAACTAGTTTTTTGCAACGAAATTTTTTGTTGGAAGTTTAGTGACAGATTTAACGACATATGACTTTCCAACTTATTTTTCCAATGGTTTTGGTTGGAACTCTCCTTTTTTCCCGTGGAAATATCTAAAAATTAGCAAAATAACACGTCAATGACTAAAATAATACACAATACATAAAATTAAGTAAAATATATTAAAGACTAAACGATACCAATGTATAAGTTAATCAACATATTCAAAAATAACACCGTATACAGGATTCAGAATATCTAAATTTAAAAGTTTATATCGATCACAAGCGTACAATATATAACTAGCTCTTTCATTTCCTTACTTATCATCTCTTGTCATGCGACCTCTACCTTGATTCTTTCTATGTTGACAAATATGGTCCTTTCCCTCTCGGCAACTAATCATCTCTGCTCATTTATAGCTTTGTCCCTCTCTTCTGCAATTCTATCACGATCCTCTAATTGTTTTGCCAATCTTTCTATATCCAAATATGATAAGGTTAATGTGTGTGTGTGAAGCGTTAGTGAAACATATCCACTTGTAATGGGTCATATTTGGCTAGTGTATGTCATACTTGTGATGCGTCATATTAGTTGTAATGAGTCTTGAAGATATGATCTATTTATACCTAAGATGACCCATTACTTGTAAATATGACTCATACCAAGCCATTATTACGCTGTTACAAATAAATATGAGCCATTAGGACATGTTATGCCCCGTTATTACCGATATGACATATTAAGACCTATTATAACCCATTAACAACCAAGTTGGACCCATTACAACCCGTTATGACACTTTATCACCTGTATCGATCCATTAAAAGTAAATATGACTCGTTATAGCCCGTTATGACCCATTATAACCAAGTTTGGCCTTTTACGACCCATTACAAGTAAATGTCTCATTAAAGCCTATTACAACCCATTAACAACCAACTCAGATACTAAAACCTATGATGATCCATTACAACTATATTTTATATATTAAAACCTAATATGACCCATTACAAATCAATATCACTATCACTAAACATAATATAACTCATTCCAACCAAATAATATCTGTTAAGACCCATTATAATTAAATATAAACAAACATGAATTATTAAAGCGCGTTATGACCCAATTACATAAAAATAATACAAATCATGTTGCATTAAGATCGGAATGACACACTACAACCCAATTTTTTATACATATAATATATTGGGTCTTAAATGTGTCAAATATGAAACCACATAGTGATAACACTTTTGTAATGCTTCTTCTTTAAAGATAACACTTTTTGTAATCTAGATAATTGATATATATGAATTATGATATAAATATATAATTATGTGTTTTTAGTATGTATAATAGTGTGTCTATATGCGCCCACATACACGAACGCATACATAAATATATAACAATGATAAATACAAATGCAAACTTATATACAGAACCAATATCAGCCTTTAGAGTTTGATGATTAATGGTTGACATTACGACCGCATATTCGATTTACGTAATCTGCATATTCCTTTGGAAACGGCATATTCTATTTACGTAATCTGCATATTCCTTTGGAAACGGCATATTCGATTTACGTAAAAAGCATATTCGACCGTATTCTCAACCATTGATCATCCAAATCTAAAAACTGAGATTAGTTCTGTTAGTTTTGCATATAAGGCTAGTTATGTATTGAACCCTACCCCATATATGTGTGTGTGTGATATATGCTTCTAGCAGCACCTATCTTAATGCTTTCATATTCACAAATACTTTAAATGAGGGGTATGTTATGTTGGGTATTGGTGGCATTAACAAATGTAACGGAAGCAAAAACAAGTATAAACAATTTTTTAAATTTGAGCCGACAAATATACGTCGAGTGGACCAAAACTCTAACTATGAACTTTGAAACTAAGAAAGGTACAAGAAAAGAGATATACCCCTTAGCAATCACTCATCCTTGTTGTTGGTAATGGATGAAAGGATGCAAGTAGAACCTCTCCAGTGAAGTCCACACCAGGTGCCAAGATCCCGAAGTGCTAGCTTGCTTGTATGCCAACAAGAGCAACCACCACCAATAAGCACTCAGTTGTAGCACTAACCAAGTCCACCAGGTATGCCTTATTCAGAGAGAGATTTTGCCAAGGTATTCAAAATTCAAGCAACCAAATACCATTTGCATTGTGGGACTTTTATATGCCTCAAAAGACTAGAAAAATTGTCCCTAATAATGCTAGCGTAAATGGTATTAACATGCACTTAAAACTAGCTTTAAAAAGCTATTAAAAGTGGTTGTTACAGCGTTAGGCACGCTCGTGCTGGCCCAAACTGGCACACCCTAACTCACGCCTGACTTGGGCATGTACCCTGCAATATGACATTGCCGTACTTTCAAGAGGCACGGTTGTGCCTAGCCCACCAAAACTATTATTATATCTAGTTCGATGAGGCAAACTTACAAATAAAGAAAAATCATATGAGTTACTAATTCTGAGTTGCACACATGCATCTAGGTGTACATGTGCATGTGCATATATGCACCCAGGCGCACATGTGCTAAAACAAAACCTAGTAGTATGAACAAGTTGTGCACATATGCACCGTGCATATGTGACTTTATTGTATGTGTTGGAAAAAATCTACTATAATGTGCACATGCGCACCTATCCACACATGTGCAAATAAAAGAGTGGTATGTGCACATATTTGATGATGTGTTAGAAAAAATACCCCAGCAAAAGTGAAAAAATTTATTTGAAAAAATATATCAATATAGATGTCTTAAAGAGCATAATTTTCTCATTAATTTGATATAATTTTCGTATTTTAATGCCTTCGCGTTTAGTAGATATTTTAGTTTTAAGAAAGTGAGGGTAAGTGGTCATCCCCTTTATTTAGGCAATATGCCCAAAATACCCCTCTAACATTTTTGAAAAGTGAAAATAACAGTTGTGTTTTTAATTAATTACATATTTGCCATAACTAATATTAACCTTTGATTAATTATGATCAATGGATACAAACGGTTCTCGTGGTACTTTCTATAAAACTGGTTCTCAAATGAACCTTTCTCTGTATACACACACTTCAAAAAATATTTTTCTTCTACCTGGCGCAATGAAGGGGCAAATGATCTTTCGTTCATATCAAACCTAGGGCATCATTTAAAATTACTGACGAATGCAAAAAACACCATCTACAAAACCAAGTTGTTTTGCATCTCCTGCCACCAAATATGATTTGATTTAATTATGGCCATTGGGGAGAGAACCCTAACTATTTGATTGGGTCGAAAGGAATGATAAGGAAATAAAATGGATAAATGAATTAAATGAATGAAGTAATGGGATGAATCATTACTATTCTATCAACAAGTTAGGTTGCACTTCTCACATGAACCACCTTGTGTGTGTATGTATATACTAAGAGCAACCAGTCAAGAACTACCAAGAATGTCTTTGCATTATGTATGTCTTTTTCAGCTCTCTAGTGATTTCCTTGCCTTCATATCCCGTCTACAGTTAGTTAGTCCTTTTCTCCCTAATGAATAAGTTGGTGAGGCTAGGTCTTGCCTGAAACCAGTAGAGCAGTAAGCTTGAATGCCTGATAGCTTTCCTGTGTAACTACCGGACCTGGATGAATTTAGTCCTTAATGTGTCTAGCATAACACCTTCTTAAATCAGACGCCATGGAATGGAAGCCTCCTATCAAGCAAGAAAGAACTTAATTGATTAAATTGCAAATACACGCGACAAAAGATAAAATGATACATATAGGTTCATTTCATACTCAGTATATACTAATATAGTTTACACATTCCGAAGTTTTGATTGTTGCTTCAGAATGCAAAAATAATAGAACGAAACAATAAAGAACTACACTTTGAAATTGTTAATTGTTACAATTGTTGATGCTAATCAAACTGAAGATTACAAATGGTTGGAACTCTTAAACAATTTAAAAACCACCAATTCATTACTACATATAGCGATTTAATTACCTTACTTCATTTGGAGCCTGATTTAATTTATGGTCCATATGAGATAGAAATACATCATATAGGTATGTGATATTTTGGAAGTTAGAACAACTAACACACCAACACTGACAGAACATAAAGGTCAAAACAAACAATTAGCAGCTCTATAAAAAACAAAGAAAAAAACAACACTGATAGAATAATGAGGTGATATTACCTTTTCAAGCTTCAAATTCAAGTCTGGGTGTACAAGTCTTCAAGTTCAGACTTCCAACTTTGGTTTCAACTGTGGATCAATTTGGTGAAAGAAGCTACTAGAAAGATCAAAGCCATTATAATTATGTAACAGTTTACAATTTTACATATCTAACTTAACACATAAACAGTTTAGACTAGTGATAAAATCAGTTCAATGGAAACGCAAAAACTAGACCTCTAGTTGAGTGTTTAATCACCATGGCAGTGTAAAATCGATAGAAACTTGGAATGTATACTTGGTAGTGTAAAAACCACCAATAAGCAAAAACCATAAACTAGTTGCTTACCAAAATCGCTACCAGTGAGAGAAGCCCCAAAATCGATTTATTTGGTGAGTAGGTCACTACCGTCGATGTGGTGACAAAAGCCACAAAGGATTCAGTGGTAACTTTAGGGAATCGACATAGGGAGAAGAGAACACTATCGATTTTGCTATCGACATGTGAGGAGAGTACAATCAATTGGGGGAGAACACTGTCGATTAGGGAGGCAAGATACGGGTCGATTGAGGGAGAAGTGGAGAACACAACCGATGGTTTTGAATCAGGTAGGGTAAAATGAGGTTTAGAGTAAATTGGGGGAAGCCTTGGTGGGAACTAGATTGGGGGGAAGTTCGAAATTTTTAGGGGTATTATTTTATTGTTAAATATGTCATATAATTTAGTAACTTATATTATACGTACGTTTTGTTTGTTTTTTAAGTTTCGCTAATTCTTTTTTATTAAATATAAATAAAAGATAATTGATAATAAGTTTTTTACAAATATAAGATTAATATATTATAAAGTTAATATATAGATGGTTCATGTGGTTAATTGTTAGTTGCATATTTAGTCCTTTAAATATTGAAAGTACACTAATGATTCTCATGGTTTGCAAGTTGTTTCACATTCGGTCTTTTAGCTAACCGCCATTAAGTTTCGTTGTTAAAAGACCTCATGTGCCTTGCATGATGGTATAAACATGAATAACTCTTGTAAAGAACAAACATGAATAAGCCAAAAACATATTCCAGTCTGTCCTAAATACAAGAACAAAAACATTACTCATAGATTCATCAAATTTGTCATAAATACATAAGAAAAAACCTACACCGAATTCACATTGGTCCACAATATACAATCACACACACACGCTTGAATCTGTAACCCTAAACCCCAAAAGATTTGAACACAAGAGATTTCAACATGTTTTTTAACTTGGATCTAAAACCCCATACCTCAAAAAAATTGGATCAAAAACATGAATGTCAGAAAGGAACTATTGAGAGAGTGAGTGAGAGCCCAAAAATCAAAGAAAGAGGATGAACACAATGGAATCGTATCCGAGATCTTGAAAACACATGAAACCGATGATGGATCTGAAGGCTTTGGTGTTTCTTCCACACATATAAATTGAGGATGGATCTGAAACCGCGGACTCATATTTAAGGTTTTGCTTAGATCCTCAAGCTTTGATCACGGTTAAGGAGTAGATAGCAAACAATGAAATATCATATCTTTGATATGAAAGAAATTTATGGTGGTGGTGATGGGGGGCTTCAACAGAGTATAGTGTAAGGGATTGGTGAGAGACATGATGTGTGATTGTGGTGGTGGTTGTGGCAGTGCGAAGAGAATAACTTGTTTGAAACCGCTGACTCATCCTAGTATGGTGGTTGTGATGACGGTGATGGTGGCAATGTTAAAGGCTACCACAATGGTGGTGGCAGAGTTAAAGGCTGCCATGGTGGTTGTGGTGAGTCTGCAGTCATATGGATTCAACATGAAAGGGCTAAGAGAATAACTTGTGTGAATCAATCATAGCTCACCTAATTGAATAATGTATGACCATGATTGACCAATATTCACCATTTGAATAAAGTATGACCTATTTGAACTAACTACTATCAACCTTAACTATGCACGCCCGGACCTGAAGAACAATGGCGGTCATGCCCACGGCACGCCCGTGCCTACGTCCGACCTGCACCAGTAAGTCGTCCGACTTACTTGAAACTTTCCATTTTTGAATCCAAACTCATATCAAATGATTTCCAGCACTTGCAAAACATACTAGGACTACTATAACCATTAAACAACAACATTTACCACCACAAACATGATAAGATCAATGATTCCACCTTGATTCACTTTATTGACCCAAAACAATCAAAACTCATTCAAGAATCAAACCTTGCTACTAAGAATCACTTGATGTGTTGATACTATCTAGATTTGTTGTTCTTGATTAAAAGAAACCAAAGAAATGGGTTGCTATGAATGTGGCCGTGCAAAAGAGTGGTTTGACTAACACAAGTCAAACCACTAACACTTATGTGTATATATACTTTCCAATAATTGCTAAACAGTCCCTGAACTTATCATCTTTTAAAATGACAACTTTAACCCCTCTATTTAATAAACACATCTAGTCTTTTATAACACTTAATTATAACAACTTTTGAACTTTGGGGCGTTACACTACTGTGTGTATTTAACTTTGAAAACTACTATTTAATGTATTAAAGTTTCAAAATATACTGTTTAGTGTATCGAAGTTGTCACCTTATTTTGATTTATTTTTTAATACTAAATATTGAAAACTATCATTTAATATAACGAAGTTTTAAAATACTACCATTTAGTGTATTGAGAAACATGATGAATTGCTAGTAACCTACTATCAAAGGGAATGATACACTAAATGATATTTTTTGAAACTTTAGTATATTGAATGTTAATTTTCAAAATTAGATACACATAATAGCAAATAGTGACAAGTTCGATATATTTTTAGAAACTAAACCATTAATTCTATTGTTGAAACTATTAATGTCAATCCGTTGTTTAACTTTTTACTACCCTTGACATATTTAAAAACAAACATAAATGAATGTAGATTTAAAACTAATTACTAGCATAATCATCAATAAAGTTAATAAATTAAACCTAAATGGATACATATAAAACAACCACTTAAACCCTGCAAAATATATAAATGTTTATTTAAAATAACAATTTATTAATAAAATAGCATATATATTATAATATAAAATTTTATTGTTAATTATAACTCAAACATTTGGTATTTAATACTACTTTTTATTTTTTAATACTATGTACATAATTTTATTTTTATAATACTATATTGTAATTTAAAAAGTATTGATTTATTTAATATATATAAAATTTGTATCCCCCACCGTCAAAGTTTCCCTCCTAAAGTTTTATTTTCCCACCTTGGAAAAAAATAAAATGAAGACCAGTTGTTTAAGTAGAAACCGGTCTCTATGTGAGAAACACATGGGGAGCGGTTTTTAACTCAAAAACGGTCTCTATTGTAGCAAATGAAGACCGGTTTTATAGGAAAAAACCGGTCTCCACTTGTTTTTTTTAGCCAAAACTATGTAGACCTGTTTTCTTAAGAACCGGTCTCCATTTAGGGGTCTTTACTAGTCTTTATGTAGTAGATATTGGAAGACGAAGGTAACGTGATTTGTCCATTCGACGAAAATGTTAATCAAGCGAACGAGGAAGACAACGTAGAGATTAGCGATCAACAATAAGACGCTGATATGCGAGAAGTCCGAAACACGGAAACACATCACAACCTTCGATCGGATTTAATTGAGCACATTAATCAGCTTCCAAGACACAACAATGACGAAAACTAGTAGCTTTTTTTTAATTTATGTAATTCTATTTTATTTTTATTTTTTATGTAAGGTAAAATATTAGTTTGATTTATAATTATAATATTTTATAATTATATGTGTCTTGCAATTTATTTATAAAAAATAAATTATGTTAATTATACTAGTTGAAACAAAAAATAAAATAGAAAAATAGAAAAAATAAAGAGTTGAATGTGGAGGTTTGTAAGTTAGAAATGGGAGATGATGTATATTCTGATGTAGTTCAGGAAACTTCGAGTTAGATGCTGAATAGAGATACCAATGGTCATTTGATCTAATGATAATCCATCCGATCCGATCCGATCCATTGGGTGAATATAAACGGAATTAAATGGGCGTGGAGCGGTTACGCTGATAGAGTACTGGGTAGTTTCAAAAGGTAAAAGACGAACAGACAGATTAGTCTCGTGAAAAGATCCCAAACTGCAGAAAACTTACCGATCAGATTCCGGATTTGAGTTCAAGAAAGGAGTGGAGGGATGGAAGAAACCCTACAACACCACACTAAATCCCTAATAGCCCCAATAATATTCCTTTTCGTCTTCATTTTCCAGTTATTTGACAAGTTTTTAGCTCATTCGAAGACGGTAAATTTCGATTGCGCTTTCATTTGAATATTGTTTGCAATTTCTCAGTTTACTACGAATTAACGTCCATCATTGATTTTGACTTACGTATAATTTCAGATTGGTAATCGGATTAACTACGTGAAACTTGATATATCGATTCAGTATTATTGCTTAAGTGTTAGGTTCAAATGGAATCGGCACTAGGTTTTGAGTTTCTATTCTTCAGTTTTCCAATGTAGTCGCTGAATATGATACTCTTGCGGGTTTGTATCATTGATATCTTCAACTGGTTTACATTACAAAGGATCAACACTTTCAGATTTTGCTCTTTGCTATTTTAATTTTACATTTTTGGTTAGTTAATAAATCTTTGACTGTTTTCCAGAAATAAGAGAAGGCTACAAAGTACCAAAGAGATGAACTTTGGTAAATAGCCATAGTTACAAAACCCAAAAGATCTGTCCTGGTAATAGAAAATCAACGTTTGGCGTTAAAATATAACCAATAAGGGGCCACTGTAGAGGGAGATTAAAATCATGATTGTTAAGAGACTCATTATTATCATATTATGAATGAAGGTGATCCATGACTTGATACTATATGTGAGGTCTCTGATGCAACATGTTCCACTCTGCTTGAAGCCTTGAATATTAATTGAAACATCTTTTTGTGCTAAAAAGAATTAGAAAATAAATTTGACCCTTGGGACTGTAAGCAATCCTAAAATACTGTTCTGCCGTGGGTTTTCTCTAGCCAAAGCTATTACATTGTATGTCTACAGTTATGTTAAAGCTGTATGCAGCCAGTTTAGTCAACGTCTAGGTAGTTACTGAAAACAAATCAATTCACTTGAGCACTAAAGTTAGTAGCTCACAGCATTGATACTATAGTAGATAATAGAATGTCTGCAAGATGATCTAGGCCCTTTTGATGCGTAATTTGCTATCTTTTATCATGGTTGCGAGTCAAATTTCTTGCATATTTGTTATCCTCTTTCTACACAATCTTCGTTTTATAACATGCAAGTGCATCATACCTATTATTGATACCATCGCCAAAAAAGAAAAATTAGTAACTTCCACCTGCTTTATACTTTTATACAAATCATTTTCTTGTTAAGAATTTAATGGTTTTTTCTTGTGTCAGAAAGCTTCTGCGAGTGAGGAGGAGATTCGATTACGTGCTGAAATAAAGCAACTGTTGAAGGAAGCGGCCGCTTTGTCTGAGTGAGTACCCTCTGCACTTTTACTCAATTCCTTTTTATTCTCACAGGAATAGTGGAAAATGATCTCTATGCCTGTCGGAAGAAACCTTGAAAATTAATCATTTAAAATTACTTGAGTCGATTATTCACAACTCTCATTCTGGTTGTGTTACTTGATGTATCTCTATGCTTACCTTGTTAGTTTGTTGTGTTATAAATTTACCATTTGAGTTTACATGTGTATTAAGAAATATTGCGAACTGCCTTTTTTGTTTTTTTCTGTATTGTTTTTTTTTATAAGTATGGAAAATTGGCTGATCTACACCATGATGCTCAAAATTGGATTAAGATTTATTCCACACAACTTTGCTTGAATATTGATGGTAATCTAACATGGAAAAGGATTTCCATCACTTGCAGGCCTTCAACATTTGCTCAATCTGCGAAGCTTAGGAGAATGGCAGCAGCAAAGGAGAGAGAGCTTGCAAAAAGTATGATATGTACATTTCTTTGTACATTTTATATTCTAATTCTATATTTCCTCAATTCTTTTTTTCGCTTCTGTTATAAGATTTTCCTTCATGTCTTCTAAAAGAAGTTTTGCCTTATTGCACTTATCTTTGAACACTTGAGTTAGTTTTAAGTTATACTTGTATTCTTTATTTGTTTGTCACTGTTGATTTTGGATCTTGATTTCAAATCTCTATGTCCAATTACAGCTCCTATTTTAGCAGCAGTTTACTATACATGATCTTTTCCTATTTAACTCTGTCGGACTATTTGTTACTTGCAAGAATACAATGGAATAAATCATAACAACTTTACATGACATGCAGGTCAAGAGTCTGCCAACAAAAAAGAGTTAAAAACATCAGTCATCTTGTTTGAGAAAATGCTGATGTTTTCAAAGGTGATTTTGTTAATATTTAGATTCTTGTTGATACCAAGTCTACAAGATTGAATTTGCTAAAATTATTAGTTTCTTCTTTGGCCAGGTTCTTACATACCTTATATTGATTGTGTGGTTTTGGCGGATTCCCGTGGCTGCCATATCCAAAGAACTTGTGCAGCCTTTTGGTAATTTTTAGTTCTTTACACTTTATGTGATAAGTTGTATCACCTCCATAGTCCATACCAAGAAAGGGAGTCCACAACAATCTTGAAGGAATTTAAAGGCAGTATACCTGACCAACATACCTTTTATCATATACCTGACTCACTCTACCTTTTTGACTTGCACATAGTTTACTTAAGTTGTCTGACTATTGATCAAGTATCTAAAATTGCCCACTAACAAAGATAAAACGGATAAAAATTTGTGCATCAAAATCAATATTACAAGTATTGAGTAGTGATTACTAATGGGAAACAAGTAAATTTGCATGGATAACTTACTCAAATAGGAGACATTGCATGCTTCAAGACTATCAAAAGGAAGAATTGCATTTTTTTGTACAGGAGTATAAAGTGCTTTGGTAATTTAGGAATAACACATTTGATTTGGTTACTTTTTTAAAATGACTTCGTCACAAACTCAAAGTGGGCTCTCTTGTTGGTATGTGAAGTGTATTAAAGGCCACATGTTTTACTCTTACATTCATTATGATATTTATACAAGTGTGTCACTTGTTGCATAATTAAAAAGCTTGCAAGTAGTGCATTTCTCTTGATTCAATTGACTTCAATCACCATTTAATGCAGGGAGGTTTTTATCCTGGAAAACTGGAGGCTACGTCAGCGACAGTGTAATGGTAAATTATCGATAACTTGGATACATCGTTTTATTTATTATCTTTTTTAATCAAACTCTCACATCCCGTAAGATGTAGACAACAAATATAAGATCAGCTTCTCAATTTTATCCATAATTTTAACATTTGGACTTGAAACCTGATTATTTGCGTAACCTCGTGTATTGTTATTTGTATAAGAACTTGACTTCTATTGCAACTTGATTGCAGGTTGGTGTGATACCTTGGTTGATATTATCCAACAGGGTTAGCAAATATCTTTGCAATAGAGTCTTGAAGTAGATTAATTGCATAAAAATCCTGAAGGAAAAAAGGAAAAAAAAAGTTGTAATGATATCATTAATGCTCTAAACAATATCTTTGATGTTATTTTTATTCTTGTCAACTGATATGACGATTTGATATGCCTATTTGCTAATGTCTATATAGGTTTATATATTGTCTACGTCAAAGATTTATATTCCCATGTGTTAAAGGTGGTAGCCTTTTAAATATAATTCCGAGTTTTTTTAACAAAAAACATGCACACCCACTTTATTTACACTTTATACTGGATTTGAATCCTCAACCTCTAAGATGGAGAGATAGATTAGTCGCATCTTTTACCGTCAAAAGCCCTTTGGTATATAATTTCAAGTGGGTTTTTAATAGTAGAATCAGGTACTCGTACAAGTAATTAGCTAGGATATTCTTTCAAAAAGAGTTCCCCTGTGATAAATTGAAGTGTTAGTACTTTATAAGATGCTAGCGATAGAAAGTAATATGTAACAAAACAACCAATGTTATTATATCAAGTAATGAATTGATTTGGGTGTTACTACCTTACATTAGGATATCAACCATATTAGTGAAAGTTGTTATTTTCTTCTATATACACCAAGTATCAAAGCTTAGCTCTATTTACTTGACGTCTTGACATACCCTTTCTCTAAGACCATGCATTATACATTACCCGATTCCATCAAGTTCCTTCAAGTGGGCATCGGGAACACCATTACGCCATTTTGGGTAGCCATTCAGGTAGGTGGCATCAGGTTCATTTACTCGATCGAGAAAAACACACCCCCACCCAAGCAACGTTTTTTTTATTAAAAAAATTAGTCTGTTTTCAATTTTTTTTTCTTTTTTTTAATTAATCATAATTTTCACCTATATATACATAACATTTTCATACCCATTCTTCACACACATTTTCCACATCTCTACTAAAATTCTCTATATGTTCTCTCTACCATTTACTCTCTATTTTAAAAAAAAACATATCTACATAATTTTTTTATAGCTTTCAGACTTTCACCAAATAGATCATCATCATCAACTACGACTAACGGTTATTTTAAAAAGTAAATATAAGTGAGGAAGAACAGGTAGCAAACGTTCGAGAAGTAAAAGACCGGGATACTCATAACAACCTTCGGTCTGATTTGATCGAACACATTTGGAGTAATCAAAAACCCGACAACGGAGGCGACTAGTTTTTTAGATTTTTTTATTATTATTATTGTTTTTACGTAATTTTTAAATTTTTAGAATTTATGTAATTTAGTTATTATTGTTTAAATTTTAAATTTCTAGAATTTTATTATAATATAATTATTAATGAAAAAGATAATTAAGTTTAATAATTTTGTTTATATAAATAATAAAAAAGTGGGGGAAGTTTAGAAGAAAAAAAAAAGGAGAAGTGTAACACTTCGTTTGGGTAGAAAAAAGAAATCAAAGAAAATATGATGTAACGCTGATGTGGTATTGAGTAAGAAAAAGTAAAATATGAGGTATAACTCGTAGCCTAAACCCGAGTACACGTCTCTTCTATCCAAGTAACCACTACAAATAAAAGTATTGAAGTTTCAAGCCACTAACTAATTATGATTTTCATGATATCAACTACCTAAAATGAAACTGTAACACCTACCTACAATGAAATTGTAACACCAACCTACAACTTTTAGAAACAAAAGACATGCTAGGTTCATTATAAACCTTAGTTTTACCAAGCATGCCATGTTTTTGGGCTACAAGCATGACATGTCCGGTAAAAGCTACGTAGCTAAAGTGTGTCTGAACAATTGAACACAATACACATGATTTCCCTAGAAAGTTCTTGCCTAAAAGTCATCAAAGACAAAACCATACACAACTAGGGCAAATCAGACGATATTGAATCATGCTAGATACAAAACCATCTGGAGTACACACTACACAGGATGAGGTTTTTTTATGAACCGACCCTGGAGTTGGTCGTGTTGTATAACTATAGAGATCATATTCGATCAGGGTTGAGAGGACTTGCCAACACCAAACAACAAACTCGGCTCAGACGAGTTCCGTTGAATGACGACTAAACGCTTGTTTCGACTCGTTTTGGTTTGCCCTAAAGACGACAAAAAAGAAGGGTACGGGTGAATGAAACATGTCGAATTTAACAAGACATACGGTTTTCATACGATCATAAAAATGACCAAAAGGTTCAGTGAAATTTAGAATCAATAATGGCGTATCTTCATGAAAAAAAATCAACACACTGATCTGGTTCCAAGGAATATTAGTTTTACAAAAGCAGTATTCAGCAACAAGACTTGCAAAGAAACTAATGGGAGATAAAACTTGCACCTAAAACTAGAATTATGATCAGACAGCTGGAATGAAGGATCAAAAGTACAAACAGGATCAGCCAGCCAGCCTTCCCAGACTGCTAACTATTTTGCATTCTAATCACTCTCTCTTTTAGTCTTCACCATCACAAAGTAACCAACCTTAAATCCCCTTAAAAAAGGAAAGTTCACAAAATGGGGCAGAAGAAGCAGCATCAGCTACTTTAACAATCTGCCCCAAATTCTTGTTTTACATTTTATATAATAATTTAAACTCCTACTCAACATTTTCCCTTCCCAACTCCCATACATATTTGATATTTCTCTTCAGTTTTCACTCATCATCATCCTCATCATCCTGCAAACAAATATCAATTAAACCACAAGAATTCGATACACGGTCGAGTTTTGGATCAGGTAATTGTTTGATTCAAGAAATTTGGTTGAATTTGTGGTATCACCTCTCCGCTATCATCGTCGTCGTCGTCATGAACCTCTGACTTCGATTTGTCGGATTCCTCTGCTTCTTCCTCTTCTTCTTCAACATCCTTCTTCTCGGCCTACGATTTAAGATTTTAAGAAAGCTTTAGATTCCACGATTTGACGAATTTTGCTAATCAATTTCATCCGGTTAGTGAGTTACCAATTTCTTGTTGTAGGCCTGGAGAGTTTTATCGTATTCGGATTTCCTCTTCTCTGCCTTGGCTACAAACGGAGCTTTCTCCTGAATCAGGAACACAAATCGGAAATCAATTCGCATGAATTTTAATAAAAAAAACTTTAAATTTTGATTGAAGATGTTGAAACTTACAGCATCGGTCAATGATTTCCATTTGTCACCGCCAGCTTTACCGACCTATTGGGAAAAAAACAATCATGATAAAAACCTGAACACAAAAAAAGTCAGAAGTCAAAAGTCAACGGCGAACGGAAAGCGATACTCACGACGGATACGGATTTGTTGTTAGGATGTTTTTCTTTATACTGTTTCCGGAAATCCTCCCTGTTAAAACGGATCATGAATTCATCATCATAATCATCGCCATAGAAACAAACAAATTGCTATATAGAGATCTCTCTAGATTAGATCTAACAAAACAACAACGTACATGAAGACGAAGAAAGCACTAGCAGGTCGTTTCGGTTTGTTTGGATCCTTAGCCTCCTTGGCCTTCTTCGCCGGCGCTTTCTTTTGAGCCGGAGCTTCTCTTTTCTTCACCGCAAGCCTGATCACAAATCAAACATAAACCGACTAATCAAACCTCTGAAAACAATCAATCTATCAACAATTTCGATCATGTCAACGATAACATAAAAAAATACAGATCTTGAGAAGATAATAGAGTAAAATTCACCTGCTATCGGACTTTTTGGTGTCGGACTTGGATTTAGATCCTTTCATGGCGAAAAACGACGTAACTCGTTGAAACTCGGGGTGAACTCAGTGAGTTGATGGAAGGGATAAGGGAAAGAGAGTGGGAGGGAGAATAATAATATAAGGGGAAGGGAAGAGGAGAGGAAATGCGTGAAGAGTGAAGAGATATGGTTTGGTTGGGTGTAGTCTAGTGTATTCCTCTTGCTGTGTGTATTGCACACATAATAAAACTGAAACAATGAGTTATTTGAAGTCCGGATTTAGGCGGGATTCCTTTTTATATTTTCCTTTTTCTTTCCTTTACAACTATCACTAGGTTCTTCCAAGAAATCGAGCTATAATATAGGTGATTAAACTATTTTTACGACTGTTTTCTATACTTTAATTTAAAAAATTTACACCTAGAAAGGTTGAACCTGAATCTATTTTTAGATTTTTCGAACATTTTACTACTAGGTCATCATAAAACAGTTTAAACCAGCCATCTCAAGGCAGAGCAAAACTACAATACGAAAATTTGAGGGGGTGTTGGATAATCGATACAAAGATTATGAAATGTTTGAATTGGAGTTAAGGTTCTAACATGGTATTTGGTTGTAAAACAGTTTTAAAATAAGTATAGCATTAAAATAAATAAAAGCAGAGAATATATAGTTATATAAATTGTAAAGAGATGATTTTATTTTCTATATTAAAGTTTGTGTTAAATTCTTTTAAGAGATGAAGAATAAAATGGTGATGCTAAGATGAAATATGTGTAAACCTATAAAATAAAATGGTTTTGTATTTATGAACGGACTTGACTAGTGGCTACAGTTAATTTGGATCGGTCAATAGATTTGTTAAAAGAAATTTGAACTAATGTAATAACTAGGGGTGAGATCGGTTCAAAAACCGGATCGGACCGAAATCCGAAATCTATAAAAAATTAGGACCGACCAGTCCCGGTCCGGACCGCTGTTGGTCCGGTCAGGTCCGGTTAGTCGGCTTTTCGGTCTATTGTTTTTATACACTATATTAAACAAAACCGGACCGAAACCGAAATCTATAAAAAACAATGACTGAAGACCGGACTGGCCAGTCTTGGTCTGGTTCGATCCGGTCTGGTTCGTCGGTTTTTTCGTTCTATCGGGTCACATGTTCACCCCTAGTAATAACAGATATCAAATTTGTCCTTTTCTTAAAAAACACTAATAAAATGGATCATCTTCTTCTTTATTCATTTGCTTAGTTCATGTTCAATATGAAATCGAGCTAGATGAAATAGAACCAAATGGAACCCTAAATGAGATCAAGCTAGTGGAACCAATATGAAATCGAGCTAGATGAATAAACCAGTGGAAAGTAAGATGAAATCAAACCAGGGAACCCCAAAAAACCTATATGTTAACTCAAGAGCTATATTTATAAACCAGTATATTTTTTAGAAAAATAATATATCCTCTTACTATTTATTTTACTTTATCTTTTTACTTATTATAAGAGAATATTTAAAATCTACTAATTTTTTTTTTATTTTTTTAATTGATTTTGACACTCGTGTTAATTTTAAAAGTAAGAGAATAAGTCGAAGAAAATAAACGGAGAATAATAGAATATATTGTCCCTCTATTTACTAAGATCGGATATTTATATTTTATTTATTTTAAGATGAGATATTTATATAACACACGTGGTTACAAAATGCAAAGTGGGTTGGAAATGCCACATTGTCGATCCGTGTGATCTTTCGTGTATCTCACACACAGTGTGTTTTCTTTTGTGTTTCTTCTAATGAACGTTGGTGCCACGTGTCTAGATCTGAGGCCACTGCTCGCACGTGCCCCTCCCCCAAGTGTGTTTGTTGGGTGCGGTGGTAATGACTCATCCATGATCAATGATATATATAATGAATATATATAAATATGTCTATCACCTGCTCTTCCTTCACAGTTCACCCTACCCTACATTTCCATTTTAACCCCTTCAATTTTATTTCCGTCCAAATTTACCCCCTAACTTTTCGTTGATTCTGATTTTAATATAAATAGAACTCATAGAATAAAAAGTTGGCAAAGTGATATAAATACAGTAAATACCCATTTAATGAAATATATTACATTGGTCAAGTAACTTTGTTTATTTGATTTAATTAGATACCTAATTAATTATTTTTGTTAGAAAGTTCTCTGAAGACTCGTGGTCATTTTATATGCACAATTATACTTATTAAATACTTGTATAAAAAAAATGAGAAGACAAATACGAAAAATCTTGAGAGTTTACAACAACATTGGTGTTTTTTTCTCCGTTAGTTCATTAAACGAACACAATAGAAAAATTCAACCAAAAAAATGTAAAAAAATTCATATTTCGGTTAAATCAGAACAAGTCTTTAGTGGTGTTCTTCGGGTTTTAGGTAGATCGGGTATTTTGTTGTCAAACTTTTAACCGTTAACCAAACCGAATTGCAATTCGGTTAATCGGATATTGGTTAGTTCGGGTTCGGTTCAGGTCAGGTAATATCGGTTATACCCGAAATTTTTTGTAGTTTAAGTCATTTAAAATTGGTTTTATTCTCTTTAATAGTATTTTATAACTCGATCGAACATTTAATAAAAGTAACTTACATTGAATCTGCATAATAAAAGGGTTGAGGGTAGTTAAGTTGTATTCCTCCTTAAAAAAGCCAAAGTCAGGAATGTGTGATGTAAATATAATATTGAGTTGAAATGAATATAACGAAAATTCAGAAAAACATTTAGATTTCTTAATCAAGTTATTTAATTAAAATGATTCCTCGTATGCAAGTTATATCATATTTACTTAATAAGACATCATTTTGGCTATCTTCAATTAAAGCTAATACATTCTAAAAACCTAATCGGGTATTTGGGTGTACCCAAATTCTAAATAACAAAACCGTAACCCGGACCGATTTTATAGCGGGTAAACCTAATACCCGAATTTATCTACCCGAAACCCGATTAAACGGGCCAGTGTATTCGGGTAACGGTTATTTTCAACACCCCTACAAGTCTTTATCCGAACCGAACCCGAATAACCAAATCCAAATTAACCGAATTCTTATATGGTTCAGTTAATGGTCACAATATAAAAAATGAAAATACACGAATAATCAGAAATTTGAATAAAATAACCGAACCTAATACCGATATGTATCCGATCCGACTCATGTATAAATTAAACTAGGATTATTTCCTCGCGCTTCACAGCTGTGTAAATATATATACATAGGGGTGTGTTCGGTTCTGGAACCGGACCGGACCGGAACCGAAATAACCGATAACTGAAATTGGTAAAAGCTAGAACCGAAAACCGAACCAATATAAGGGAACCGGTTCCGGTTTCGGTTCCGGTTATTAACCGGTTATTTCGGGTATAGAACCGGATAAGACCGAAAATTTACTT